>CM038797.1:52591752-52759473 GCA_021764765.1 Vicia sativa | reverse complement strand
GATTTTGAATCACGAACATGATAGTAACTGTTAATTGCATTTATATTAAGCCCAGAACGATTTAGGTTTCGAAGAACACTAAGAACCCTAAACTGAAAAATTCAAATTAAATGATGTATGTTTAATGATTCTTGGATTTTTTTGAGGGTTATTGATCGTTTTAGATGCAGAAAGAGATTGGCCAAGAGCTTTTTCAAAAAGAATCAAAGAATTATGAGAATGGATTTCGTGTTCTTACCTATGAAAGTGAGAATCGAATAAGCACAAAACGCATTTCCAGAACTTGTTTGAGGATTGCTACAGCATCATCGGCATGTATGGAAGCTATGTGGATGGTATGCTTGCTTTGAACTTGCCTCAATCCTTCCAACCAAGTCAACCTGCAGTCAGTTCAAAATGAAACTCGAATCGAGGTTAATGGAGTTACAGATTGTTGTTTATGATCTGGATCACTCATATGATGTTCATGGAAGGTGTTTGGATGATCAATACTCAGTTTAATCAAGCCTAGCCATGAATTCGTGTCTTAAAGCGGTTTGGCAAGAAAAATGACATGAGATGTGATTGAATTCTAGCTTGCTCTATGTTGATTTTAATGTTCAAACAGATTCCATATGGATATGATGATATGTTAGACACCAAATTACTCAAAGGTTTTCATTAATTTTCAAGATTGCAAGTTTTGGCAATTTGAACTATAATGCTTTGATTTTCAAAAGTAAAGAGTGAAAGCATGGATTTGTGATGCTTTAGTGTGGATTGAGCTTGAATTTGTGAGCTATTTATAGGCAACAAGTTCTGAAATGTTAGGCAACAAGTACAAGCCAATTGGTGAATCAAGGATTGCTTAAGGGGTAAGAATGTCATTTGTAAAGGAAAAGGAAACTTCCTTTTTACCATGTGAGAAATTATCCAACTTGATCCAATCCTTCAATTATTACTTCTCATTGATATTTATCAGTTCATATCCCAATTTGGCAAGGTGGCAAGTGGTCTAAATGAGAAAAACACAAAATGACCTATAATTTGATGTTTTGACTTTTGAAAATCAAGTTTCATGGAGCCTTATGTTTCAATTTCAAAAGTGTAGCTAGACTCCATGGATTTGAGAGTTATTGGAAATTTTGGAAAGCTTTTTTCACAAGCTACAACTTTCATGTTTTGAGTTTTTTCCAATTCAAATTGGAACTAGGTGAAAAAATGGCATGAAGTTTGAAAAAAGTAAGAAATTTCAACACTTGGAAAATTTTCTAAGTATGAAAACTTTTGACTTTTTGTTGACTTTTCCAAATTCTTTGATTTTTGATGATCATGATGGATCATTTGAAGTATTTTGATGATGGAAAAGTTTTGTTTTGAAAAATTTGATCAAAAGTCAAAGTTTGACTTTTCTGTGCAGATGAAAATTCATCAGATGTTTCAGAAATTGACTGATGAAATCTGTGAACTTTTGTGATGTTTTGAATCCAGAAATTAGGTCAAGATGTTGTATCTAAGATATGATGACCAATCTCTATTCAAAAAAGTCATTCCTTGCTCAAAAAATCAGAGAATGTCTATGCTCGATCAAAACCCTAATTGGTCGATCCTCGATTGATCATTGAGAAAAATGGATATCTGAGGATTGAAGGCTGATGATTTGATCAAGATAGATCAAATGAGGTAAGAAAAACTCAAACCCTAATTGGTTGGCTCTTGAATCAGATGAAAATCTGATGAAACCCTAATTTCGACCTGTGAAATCCACACCCGATTAATGCTGTCTGAGTTGTTAGTTATGCAAATGATGCAATTGTGAGGTGGTATATTAGGTCAAAAATTGGGGTATGACAGATGACCCTATTTAAGTTTCTTTAACCTGAGAGATGAAGATGAATATCTTCGTTTTGATAGGTGTAAAGAGACTTAAATATCGAATCTGTAAATTTTGGACCTAAGATACCAAAAATCACGGATGATGCAAAATGATTGTAAAAAGTTTCACCCAAAGAAATGACATGGTGGGGAAAATTTGTGAATGCGTCCCTGTTGGGGAAAGAATGATTCACAAAATATGTGAATTTCTGTTTCACTTTGGGAAACAAAGAGATTACCTTCTGTCAGCCTCGTGACAATGTTTAAGGTAAGTGAAAATGATATTACCAATTATCAGCCTTGTGATAGTTCATGGTAATGAATTCTGAAGATATTACCAATTATCAGCAAAATGATAATTATAACAAGGTAGATCTTGAGAAAGGAGTTGCTGTGTATTCAGCTTTGTGAATAACAGTCAGATGATGGAAAACAAATTTTAAATGAGTCTTGAAGATATTACCAATTATCAGCAAAGTGATAACTATAACAAGGTAAATCTTTGAAAATTACTGTATATTCAACTTTGTGAATAACAGACAGATGAAAGAAAACAGAACTCAAAACGAGTTTCTATTTTCTTGGAAATAATCTTGCCGAGAATCTCTCTTTTTGAGAAGATACGGGCATTTTGATCGGAAGACACAGGTTTTCTTTTGACAGAACAACAGCTTTGGGAAATTTCTCGTATAGTCATGGTTCTGACTTTGTTGAGAAGACAAATTTTTATGACAATTTTATGAATGAAGAGAAAGATAAGCGGCTCAGACAATGAGGCTATTGCTTATTTTTTTGTTGATTAGGATTCTATCCAGGAATGAACTGGAAAGAAAAAGGTCAATCAAAACTTCGTTCTTTGATGAAGAATAATCTCCGCTGGGGAATATGAGAGAAGAGGTATACTTTTCTGTTTGGGGATACTCCGGCAGGGAAAAAGGAAAATGTATCTTTTTCGTTTGGGAGATACTCTACTGGGGATAGACTTGTACTTACATGAGTAAGTGTGACTTATACCAGTGATATGGAAACAAACATTTCAACAGATGCAAAAATGCAATGAATGATGCTATTATGTATGAATGTCATGAATGCTATATGCATGCTAACAATACTTGACAAAGACACTAAAGAGATATTTGGGAAAAGGACCACGTCACAGTTCGAACAAATACTTGGTGGAAGTTGCAACAATGGTGCAGACGTTCACTAATGAAGAATTTGAGTTGCATGCTTTAAACTTTCTGAGAAAGGCACTCCATTGGCAACTTGGTTGGGGATTCTTTTTTCGGAATAAAAATACCGTCCTTTGATGATTTCTACTGAGGAGAAGACTGCTGTAGCCGTCGTCTTTATCCTTCGGAGATTGAAACACTCTTGGAGAAACTGTTGAAGTTCTTTCCGTGTTCATTGTTCAAAGGAAAATTTTTGCTTTTGTTTCAAAATTTTGAAGTAAAAATTCATTTAAAACATTTTAGTTTCAAAAAGTGATTTTCACAATAAAAAGCGTTATTTTGCAAAACAGAATAAAGTAGGAATTGCAAACAAAAGCACAAGGCTCAAATTTATTGATAGAATGGTAATCAGCCAAATGCGTGATTCCATGAACTATTTACAAAAGTTGGAAATGATAATTTATTGGGAAAAGGCTACATTGAAAGCAAATAACCGCTACTATCCCTAACAACTTTGAATTCCCACTATGTTTGTCGCTTCAGAAGAGCTGATTGAAGATCCGTTGATGGAAAATTCTTCAGATTGACGAAGTATGGACTGTTAGCAGTTACTTTGTCATTTTTTGTATCCTTATTTTTGCCTAGATTGTTTTTTTTTCAAGTTTTCAATCTATCAGGATATTTCTGTTTATTGTCTCTAATTTTTGCCTGGATCGCCTTTTCAGGTTTTCAATCCACCGAGACGCTCATTTTTGCCTAAGCCGCCCTTTTCGGGTTTTCGACTTACCGAGCTGTTCTTTTGTTTTATTAGACAAAGTATTTCTTGACTGCGTCAGCATTCACAGGATGCGGGAGTTCATCACCATCCATGGTTATGAGAGTCATAGCACCGCCTGAGAAGCTTCTTTTGACGATGTATGGGCCTTCGTAATTAGGAGTCCATTTGCCCCTAGAATCTGGTTGAAAAGACAGAATCTTTTTAAGCACGAGGTCTCCTTCTCGGAATTCACGAGGTCGGACCTTTTTGTCGAAAGCTTTCTTCATTCTTCTTTGATACAATTGTCCGTGACACAGAGCGGTCAGGCGCTTTTCTTCAATTAAGTTCAGTTGGTCGTACCTGCTTTGACACCATTGGGCCTCAGATAGCTTGGTTTCCATGAGAACTCTCATTGACGGGATCTCAACTTCTACAGGGAGCACTGCTTCCATGCTGTATACTAGAGAAAAAGGAGTTGCCCCTGTTGAAGTGCGTACTGAAGTACGATACCCAAGCAGAGCAAATGGCAGCATTTCATGCCAGTCTTTGTAAGTGATGACCATTTTCTGGACAATCTTTTTGATGTTCTTGTTGGCAGCTTCAACGGCGCCGTTCATCTTTGGCTGGTAAGGAGATGAGTTATGATGCTCGATCTTGAATTCCTCACATAGTTCTGTCATCATTTTGTTGTTCAAGTTCGATCCATTGTCTGTAATGATCTTGCTTGAAACTCCATATCGGCAAATGAGGTTGTTCTTGATGAACCTCACAACCACTTGTCTGGTAACATTGGCGTAAGACGATGTTTCGACCCATTTGGTGAAGTAATCAATGGCTACTAAAATAAAGCGATGTCCATGGGACACTTTTGGTTCGATCATCCCGATCATGTCAATGCCCCACATGGAGAAAGGCCACGGAGAAGAGAGAACGTTGAGTAGAGTCGGTGGCACATGGATCTTATCTGCATAGATCTGGCACTTGTGACATCTTTTGACGTGTTTACAGCAATCGGATTCCATCGTTATCCAATAGTATCCTGCTCTCAAGATTTTACTGGACATCGTATGCCCGTTTGAATGGGTTCCAAAGGACCCTTCTTGCACTTCATGGATGATTGTGTCTGCTTCTTGTCTGTCGACGCATCTGAGCAGAACCATGTTGAAGTTTCTTTTGTATAACACATCTTCATTGAGGAAGAAGTTTCTTGAAAGCCTCCTTAGAGTTTTCTTATCCTTGTACGATGCCCCGAGTGGGTACTCTCGTGTTTGAAGGAAACGTTTGATGTCGAGTGAAGCTCCGATGTTCACTTCTTTTTTGTCTTTTTCAGAACCCAAATTGATTGTTTCTAGAGGTTCTTTATGAGGCTGAATGATCCTTTCCTCGTGCTTTAGCAATCTAGAAATTTCATCCGGGATCTCTTCTTCAACTTCTTTTTCAGCGAATTCACAGGGGATTTTAGAGTTGAGAAAGAGCGCAGAGTTATTGCTTTCAATGGATTTGTCCATCTGTTTAATCTGCATTTTGATTTATGTTTTAAAAAAGTTTTTATCATCATTTTTTTTGAAAATTAATGTGAAAGCGTATGCAGATTAATTTTGACTTTTTTTTTTTGAAGATTTTTTTTTATTGTGTTTTTTAGGATTATCATTTCCAGAAAAAGGGTAAAAATGAAAATAAACACAAAGTGTGGAAACAAAAGAACGCATTTTATTTATGATTCACAATATGAACAAGGCCCTAAAATACAAACTCATTCGTCTTGGGCAAGACAAAGAGAAATTATTTAAAAGCTAAGCCCTATAAAACATCTCTACACTTTGGGCGAAGTGAGAGTTCAAAACAAAAAGCAAAGATAAACTACTTAGAGCTATGAACATTAGTCCTAACTTCAACAGGTTTCCAGTAATGACAAACTCCTTGAAAGTCGAGGTACTCGGGTAATTTTCCGCTTGGTTTAACCCTTGAGTAGACTTTGATTGCTGGCTGAGCAGGCTTTGAAGACTTTGAACGATGGCCTTTGCCTTTGGTGCTGCTAAAGCGATCTTCTTGATTAACAGATCGGGAAGTATGAGATATAGCATTTGTACTTCCTGTTGATCTTTGTGTTGAATATTGGGGATGTTCCTTCCAGTCTTCAGAGTGAAGAGACTCGTTGTCAGCGACACTTTCCGCATCGTATCCTGAATCATACTCTTGATCTTGATGATCATGTTGATGTAGTGATAACCGTGAATTCCACGGATGTGTTGAAGCGAGATCTTCGTTTGGGATCTCGATTTTGATTAGGTTGAGAAGTATTCCTCTTCGATTGACTAGGGTATTCAAAGTCATCACTTCATCCCGTAGGTTGGATATCTTCGATCCGGATTTTCGAGCTTTCTGGCGCAGTGTATTTCACCATGTAGTCGAATTTACCACTTGGTTCTCCCAAGGTATCCCAAATTTCAGCAGGGACTGGTGGATTTTCACGTTGTTGTAAGGACATGTCTTTGAATCGATCAGTCGGTGCATATGATTCCTCCTGAGACACATATTCAGGGCTATTCAAATAAGTGCTCCACTCTTCAGATTCAGATGGATCGTCTTCATCTTCTTCAATGGTTACAACATTAACCTCTTGCGGAACAGGGTTTAAGAGACCTCCACTATGAAATACTTCCTTGATCGGGGGAAGTGATTCATCCTTTGGTTTGTTCTGGGAGAAAACAGGTGTGAACCCGAGTCCGACTTTTGTTCCGTTGTTGACAGGTTTGATAACTTGTCCCCATCCTTGAGTATTGCCATCTTTCACAATCTGTGCCGCTTCTTTATATGAAGAGATAGATGATCTGTTTTTGCTGGCAGATTCATCTTCTAACGGAGGCTCCGGGAGATGCGTCCCTTCAATGTCATTAGCCGTGATGAAAAGCTGGATAGATGACTTACAAGTAAAGCTTGTTCTGCTGATGGTCACCAACTTTCCATTTCTGTGAATTTTAATTTCGATGGAGAGTAAATTCTGCTCTGCATCGTGGATCCAAGGTCTTCCTAGTAAGCAACTGTATGCAGCTGGTATGTCCATGACTTGGAAGGTAATTTGGAAAGTGTGCGGGCCAATCGTCATTGGGAGATCAACTTCCCCAATAACTGACTTCCTTGATCCGTCGAAAGCTCTTACTATTATGTCGTTGAACTTCATCGGCGTTCCTTTGTAAGCTAAACGAGCGAGCGTCGTTTTTGGCATTACATTTAAAGATGAACCCGTATCCACCAACACATTGGATATGGAATCTGACTGGCAAATCATCGAGATGTGCAAGGCCAAGTTGTGATCTTTCCCTTCTTCCGGAAGTTCCTCGTCACTAAAACTCAAATTATTGCAGGCTGTTATGTTGGAGACGATCCCTCCAAATTGGTCTGTAGTTACATCATGATCCACATAAGCTGATCTAGTACTCTCATCAAAGCTTCTGTGAGCTTGAGTTGAGGAGTAAGGGCAGTATTGAAATTTTTGAAGGAGTCTGCATCAATTGGTCTACGACTCGGTATTCGCTTTTCTTGATCAGTTTTAGTATCTCTTCAAAGTCTGAGTTGATGTTGGTTCTATCAGTAGAACCAATATTTGTGCTTGGGTTAATAATGGGAATCGTTGCGAGTTCTCGCGAGATATATTAGCGGGTTTTGTTTAACAACGAGGCTGCGAGCGGTTTTGGTGGTAATGGAGTGTGCACTCGTCCACTTGCGTTACTCGTCAATTTACATTATATTGACGTTAGGCTGGAAGTGTAGGCATGGGTTTCTCCTTCCCATCCTCTATCGGGTTGCATTGTCTTGGTAAGGAATTGCTTGGTAGAACTATATGGGCTGGACCGGTGGGCAAATCACCAAAGGAGATCTTTGGGATGTTGGAACCTTTGTCGCGATCTCCACATGCTCGGGTATGTTGAAACAAGGGATCTAGCGTTTACTTGGGATTTTCGAGTTGATATCTCGAGACTAAAAGCTCATGCGGAAAAGCCCTATTGTATTTACGTCATGGTCATCTCTATTTCTGTAAACTTGTAAATCACCAGTGTCTAACAAATGCTGGATATCTGCTCTTATGGTGGAACATCCTTGAATATTCTGGGAGCAGATGCGACAAGCTGCGTAATCATGCTTAGTGAAGGTACTCATTTCATTGTATGCTTCATGGAGATGCACCAAGTTTCCTCTGACTAAGTTTACATACGTGACAAGGTACCATCGTATTCCTTAGCATTAGATTCACTGAGTGTCCACTATGACTGGGAAGTGGATTGGCTTGCACATTCGGACTTGTGTTTCTGAAGGAAAGAAGATTAGTTTTCACTAATCTCTGTACCTCTGCCTTTAATGCTATGCAATGCTCAAGGTCATGGCCTGGTGCCCCTTGGTGAAAAGGGCAAGATACGTCCGTTTTGTACCACCATGGTAATTTTTCAGGGACCGGAGGTGGTAACCTTGTCTGTATTAGATTCCTTTCTATCGGTCAGAGGTAAAGTTACGTATGCGTCATGGGAATTGGGTCGCGGTGACCAGGCGTCGATTTTGGTTGTTAAGCTGAGCTGACGAGGCTGTTGAGTTTGTTGATTTTGTTGAAATTGCGGAGCAATTCCTGTGTTTGGAGTTGTGTTGACAGCGGGTGCTATGGCAGCTACCTGTCGTTGTTGAATGACATTCTTGCGTGGTTTCCCTCGGGATACCATTCCTATGTCATGTTCTTTTTTCCTTGGGAAACTGGTTCCAACCTTCTTTGTACCACTAGAAGATCCTACTTCCTTGGTTAGGCGTCCTGTTCGAACCCCTTCTTCTAATCGCATTCCCATGCTTACCATTTCGTTGAAGTCTCCGGGAGCGCTAGCGATCATTCGCTCATAGTAGAATGAGCCTAGAGTATTCAAGAATACCTTAGTCATCTCCTTCTCTTCCAAGGGTGGGTTGACTTGGGCAGCAATTTCCCTCCATCGTTGCACATATTCCTTGAATGTCTCTCTTTCCTTTTGAGACATGGAGCGGAGTTGATCCTATCAGAGCCATATCAAGTTAAATTTGTATTCTTTGGATAAAGGCTTTGCCTAGGTCGTTGAATGTTTGGATATTCGTCTTGTCTAAACCCATATACCACTTGATGCGGCACGGTGAGGCTCACGGAAGTAATGGATCAACAATGATGATCCTCATTGTACGTAGACATTTTCTGGCGTACATCGTGAGATGACTTTGCGGACGGAGTTTCCTTTGTATTTTTCAAAGTCAGGGACCTTGAATTTTGCAGGTATTTTTACGCGAGGAACTAAGCACAGATCCTGGGCGTTTTTTCCAAACAATTCTTTCCCTCGAATCGTTTTTATCTCAAGCTGCATTTTGAGGAGTTATTCCTGGAGATTCTCCATTGAACCACGAGCATTCGTGTTATTGCCTGGAGTATGGTGAACTTCTTCGTCTGTGGTAGTGTGCACTACGGAAGCTGAGTTCAACATGATCGGTTGAGAAACCGACATTGTTACTTGTGGAAGAGTTATTCCATGTTGCGGAGTGAATGTAGCGTTTTGCTGCAAAGTAGGTATTTCAAGCGGGGTTGTTTGAGAAGTCGGTTGGCGAACTCCGATGTCGAAGTTGAAAGGCATTCCCCATGGATAGCCTTCTGGCATGCTGAAAGGTGAACTACTGGCTGCGACAGCTGAAACTGGAGTAGTAGTATCCTCTGAAGTTGATGCTTGGTTTTGACTGCTCGATGCTTCTTGTTGACTTTGCACTGTGGCAAGTGAGTTGACCAAGGACGTGAGTCTTTCCACTTCTTCTTGTAGTGTTGTTACTGTACTACAAAGTTCAACGTTCTCTTGCTCAAAGTTCTCCATTACTTTTCTTCTTTTTGATCTAGTATCGTACGTTCGAGTTGGCTGCGGACGCAGTCGAGAAACTCTAAGACGCGACAGCTTGACAATCTTTTCCTATCTGTGAAGGACAGTTCAAAACTGTGAAAGATTAGACTCTAGATGATAGACTTAAATGCAAAGTATGATGCATGATTATGATTGTAAAGAAAAGAAATTTCCAAAGAATTTAATGCTAAAAGAGATATTTTTGGCAAATATTTGGATGGAAAACACACATTTATTGATTAAATGGAAGAAGATTACAACAATTGTTTTTTGTTGGAGCATTGCTCACACAAATGATAAAATAAATGATAAAATTACAAATTAAATTGAACTAATTAAACGTCTTCGTCGGATGACGATCCAAAGCTTGATGCGACTTGACGAGTTTCCTTTCCATAGTGAGCTTTTAGTTCAGCTTTCTCGGCTTTTAGCTTGCTAATGACTCTCTTCCACTCGTTGGGAGCGGGATTGCTGGTTGTCATTTCCTCAAGCTTTCTTTTCCTTTCCTTGACGTATCTCTGGATTGCGTTATCCTTCTGGCGAATCTTCTCATCTTTCTCCATGAGCCATTCATCCTGGAAGTAGAGCGTCTTTTCATGATCTTTTACTTGCTTCTTGAGTTTCTCATTCTCAAGATTAGTCTTAAGGAATTTGTTTTCCAAAGTTTCTTTCTCAAACCTTATTTTGGTCAAGGCTTCTTGGTATTCTCCCACAGCTTTGACGGGAAAATCTGTTGATTTGGAAGCGATTGAGAACATGGGATCCTCATAAGCGTAATGCATTCGAAATTCTTTCGCTCTTTTCTTCACCCAAGAAGTGTAGGTTTCCATGGCTACACAATTCTTTGCTTTCCCTTTTTCTTTCCTTCGGATGTGATGCCAAGCTTTGATCATCCTAGCTTTCAATCCTTGGGACTCCTCTCCTTCGTGATAGAAGTAGCTTTCTACTGTAAAACCAAAAGGTTTACCAGAATTTGCGTATCCGAGCTGACGTCTTGCTAAAAATGGGTTGTAGTTGATTCCTCCCTTCGTACCGATGAGGGGTACGTTGGCAAATTCTCCACAGCTCTCAATGATTTCCATCTCATTGTCTGCCACGATATACCAATGGATATCGTCGTTTGTAAGAGACATGATCCTTCTTGACCAATGCCACTCGTCTTTGTTTTCGCGGAAGATAGGAGATTTAGGCAAATGTGAGGTAATCCATTTGAAAAACAAAGGTACACAACACACGATAGTTCCGTCTCCTTGACGATTCCTATGCTGAATAGAGACGTACGTGTCACCAAGCAAAGTGGGAACGGGATTTCCAATCAGAAAGATCCTTATGGCGTTGATATCAACGAAATTTGGGACGTTGGGAAACAACACCAATCCATAGAGGAGTAAAGCTAAAATAGCTTCAAAGGCTACCATACTACCGGCTTCAGAGAATTTGAGAGCCTTCTCCATTAGGAACTTTGAAGTTAGTCCTAAGAGTTTTCCTCTGGTAGTTAGGTTTTTGTCTATCTCAGATTTCTTTATGTGAGTCATCGTTGCAATGACAGGTGACTTTGGAATGGCTTCCAAACCATTGAAAGGAACTTTGTCTGATACTGAGATACCTAGGATATGCGCATACTCTTCCAAAATAGGCATCAACTGATAATCAGGGAAAGTGAAACAGCGATAGACTGGATCGTAGAACTGAACGAAAGTTTTGAGAAGTCCTTCATCAACGTTAGCGTTCAGAAGAGTTAAAAGAGTTCCATAGCGTTTTCTGAAATCCGAGGGATCTTCTGCCAAGGATGCTAACTCTTTCAACTTTCCTACGTCAGGAATTCTAAAACTGTATCTTTTGGTGAATCTTCCTCTGACGTCCATCACTCTAACCTAAAATATTTTACAAAGAAAAATCTCTAAATTCTTTGGAAATGGGAAGAGAAATGAAGTTTTTTTGTTTTTATGAATGAATGAATGCATAAATGTGGCAAACACGGTTAGTAGTTATACACACGGGCAAGCGTTCGAAGTCACGAGCATGAAGCCAACGATAAGAATCAACGTGGTTAAGTTCTAAGGGCTTATTCATCTGTGAAACGGGTTCTACTGATAATACAGGCTCAACACTCCTCTTTGAAATATTATCGGATTTGTTGAATACTCGATGGTCCAATAATATTTTTCAAGAGAAACTCGCCTGATCGTAGTATCGCATGACAATTACTCTGGGCTTACACCCGAATAATCTCTGCACTACATCCTAATGGCCAGGATGGTTTATGTGTTCTACAGCCCACTCAGCTTCTTAAGTTCCCCCGAAAATACAGCATCTTCGCAATTACTTGCTAAACACAATACCCTCAAGACAACCTCCACTGAGCGGGAGATATTAACTTCGTGAGCATTGAACTTCTCACGTATTAATACCTCCACCTAGATCTTAAAAATGTTTCTTAAATCCGGGTTAGGATTTCTTTCCATCAGTTGAAATCGCGAAAATACACAATAAAGAAAAACAGATATATGCAAAACATAAAAGCTTATCCCCTTTCTTTTCTTTTTGAAAACAAAAAAAAGCTTGGTGGTCTCGAGCAGAGTAACACGTTTTCTTTTTCTTGAAAAAAATCAAAATTTCAGCGTACTCATCCCCAGCAGAGTCGCCATTTTTCCTGTTCGCGTTAAAAGGTGACGCGCTAGAGGATGCGAACGTTAATTCGGATTCTCTGGCTCGAAACAATTTAAATCTTTTGATTTGTTTATAAAGATGCCGCGAGCATCAAGCTTTATTATTTTCAACACAAGAAAGATGATTTAATGATTATGAAAAAGGGGAAAGCTGAAATACCCTCAATTGATATTGGTATGCGTAACGACTAGCGCAAACTAGACACAACGCATTGGGGAGATTCTGAGTAAGGGGGATTGTTATATGAAGGGAATAGATGGAGCACACTAAATATATATAGTTATCTATAGCTTTTATATATGAATATGTTTGATATGTTTGTGTGTTTTAATTGCTATTTCTATGATTGGGAAAGTTTCTCCTTTGGGATTTTTAAGAATGACAGACTATGTGGGATTCTAGTGTTTGTTATTATTGTGCTCGCAAAGATCTGTGGATCTTCTGCATACATATCCCTTAGTGGGAATCAGAGCATTTGTAGCTCGGATCTACAGGGTTATATGGTTTGTTTGGTCTGAGGGAGAAAGAAATTTGCTCGGCAAGGATGAGACCTTGTGCCTACGTATTCTCAAAAGGATGTTGAGAAAGTCAGAGCAATCGTAGTTCCCACTTATGCTAGTGGAAAGCAACGGGATGTTAGTAAGAGACAGACAAATGTCATCTTAATGAAAAATGTATCTAATCTATTTCATCACATACATTTTTGAAAAGTTTAATTGATTAAAATCTTTCATCATAAGTTATAGGTGTTTTGCTTGAGTGTACAAGCGTTACCACTTACATGTTTAAGAAAGATGTTTGAAAAAGATGATTGAATCTTTTAACTGTAAGCATTAGGTGTTTTGCTTGAGTGTACAAGCGTTACCACTTACAATTAAGAGATGTTTTTGTTTGAAGATAGTTTGAAAAGTTTTGAAAAGAGTTTTTGACTGTATATGATGTGATAGATGAGATACTTCTTCCATAGAGATGATAGATGTCTAAATCTCAAGGAGAAATTGATTTGATTAAAGGGATGCTTTTAAGAAGCCCATGGGTCCTTGTATTGTTAGCCCAAGAGGAGGCATTCCGAGGGTCATCGAGGGTCATCGAGGGTCCTTGTATGAAGCTCAAGAGGAAGCTATAGGGTATGGCTGGCTTTGTGTTAAAAGGGATTTCACCGAGAAACCATCCTTTTGGAATTAAGAGCAATTTCACTGGGAAATTTTACTCTCTGGGGATTTGAAAGTGATTTCACCGAGAAACCATCCTTTCATGGTTCTATATTAACGCGGGTGATTCTTTGTATTGGAAGCCCAATAGGAGGCTGTTAAGAGATTTCCTATCTCTTTCATTGTATGATGCCCAAGAGAAGGCTAAACTCAATGAGGAGTTCTTTTGAACGAAGCCCAAGAGGAGGTGACTCAGGAGTGTTGTCTTATATGAAGCCTAAGCGGAGGCTAAACTCTGTGGGGAGAGTTTTCTTATATGAAGCCTAAGAGGAGGCTGACCCATGCTGGGAATGGATTGTCTTGTATAAAGCCCAAACGGAGGCTAAATTATGGGGAACCTATTGATTAGTCTAATTGTTATGTTATAATCAGACAATGGTATAAACAAGTGTGTGTGTGTAATATGTATTCACAGGAGTTTATGAGGGAAATATAAACAATGCATGATGTTTATTTGCAGGAGTTTATGAAGGAAATATAAACAAGTGTCGTGAAACGAGCGTTTAAAAGCAGCTTAACTTGATTGTTTTACAAGTTTGAATGTGTACAAAGAAATGAATATGTACACGAACGAGTTTTTATGTACAGAAAAATGTGGATGTACATAGGAGGGTTGGGACTTACACCATAAGGGAGGCCCATTGGTTTAAAAGCGTTCACGAGGAATAATGCTCCTTTCAATACCAATGGTATTCGATGTAAAATATACGGATGAAACAAAAGCGAGCGATCGAAGTTTATACGTGTTTGAGTATTTACAAAAGGGTATCTGTGTTATGTATGATAAAAGTTTGTATGAAAAGAAATTGATATGTACAAGGAATGTTTTGTTTGTACATAAAGAATGTTAATTTGAGTATACACAAGTGAAGTGAAAACAAGCGATCAAAGTTTATCTACTTGAGTATAAAAAGTATCGTGTTATGTATGGATGAAAATTATATGTATTTGAAGAAAGTTTGATATGTACAAAAAATATTATGTACATAAAAGAATGTTATGGGACTTACACGTGAAGGAGGCCCATTGGTTTGAAAATAGTTTCGAGGAATAATGCTCCTTTCAATACCAATGGCATCGGTGTATAAACAAACGAATGAAAACAAACGAAAGAAATTTGTTTATGTTTGAATATTGACAATGATGATTTTGAGTATGTACAAGTAAAACTAAGTATGTACATAAAGGATTGGGACTTACACCATAAGGGTGGCCCATGATCGATTGAGAAATTCGAGAAAAAACGAATTTGATTTTATCGTTTAAATCGGATCGCCGTGGTAAAAAGATGTAAGTTTTGATGAAAAAAGTTTTGAAAAATGATTTGAAAATTTTTTAAAATGTGAGGTTCATTTATGAAAAGTTTTGAAAAAAATCGGAAGTCGAAAACTTGAAAAATTCACCTTTTAAGGAGGTTTGAAAAAGTGTTCAGAACGTCGTTTTCGGCTCGATTAAAATTTAATCAGATGAAAGTTTTTTTCTGAAAATTTTTGCACTATCATAAAATAGATATATTTATTGACAAGTGTTTAAAAAATCATCTCAAAATGAGAAGTTTTGATTGGTCAAAAAAATTGTGGAAGTTTTATGAAAAAACATGAAAAAATTGGAAAAGTTGTAAAAAGAATGGTCTTGATGGGAGTTGAACCCATGACCAAAGGGTGGGACACGTGTCAGAGGAGACTAAAGGCAAAGAGACTACCACTGAGCCAAACGCGTTTCTGTGTTTAGTGGGCTAGAGCACGTGTTGATATGAGATTGGAATATTTAAAAATTTAAATTTGAAAACAGATGAAGAACACGCGCGCATCCTGGGTTCGTCATTTTGATCTTCAGATTGCCAAATTTAATCTAAAATCTTCGTTTCTCAACGAAATTGAACGATGTAAAAATGAAACTTGATCGATTTTGAATCACGAACATGATAGTAACTGTTAATTGCATTTATATTAAGCCCAGAACGATTTAGGTTTCGAAGAACACTAAGAACCCTAAACTGAAAAATTCAAATTAAATGATGTATGTTTAATGATTCTTGGATTTTTTTGAGGGTTATTGATCGTTTTAGATGCAGAAAGAGATTGGCCAAGAGCTTTTTCAAAAAGAATCAAAGAATTATGAGAATGGATTTCGTGTTCTTACCTGTGAAAGTGAGAATCGAATAAGCTCAAAACGCGTTTCCAGAACTTGTTTGAGGATTGCTACAGCATCATCGGCATGTATGGAAGCTATGTGGATGGTATGCTTGCTTTGAACTTGCCTCAATCCTTCCAACCAAGTCAACCTGCAGTCAGTTCAAAATGAAACTCGAAATCGAGGTTAATGGAGTTACAGATTGTTGTTTATGATCTGGATCACTCATATGATGTTCATGGAAGGTGTTTGGATGATCAATACTCAGTTTAATCAAGCCTAGCCATGAATTCGTGTCTTAAGGCAGTTTTGGCAAGAAAAATGACATGAGATGTGATTCTGAATTCTAGCTTGCTCTATGTTGATTTTAATGTTCAAACAGATTCCATATGGATATGATGATATGTTAGACACCAAATTACTCAAAGGTTTTCATTAATTTTCAAGATTGCAAGTTTTGGCAATTTGAACTATAATGCTTTGATTTTCAAAAGTAAAGAGTGAAAGCATGGATTTGTGATGCTTTAGTGTGGATTGAGCTTGAATTTGTGAGCTATTTATAGGCAACAAGTTCTGAAATGTTAGGCAACAAGTACAAGCCAATTGGTGAATCAAGGATTGCTTAAGGGGTAAGAATGTCATTTGTAAAGGAAAAGGAAACTTCCTTTTTACCATGTGAGAAATTATCCAACTTGATCCAATCCTTCAATTATTACTTCTCATTGATATTTATCAGTTCATATCCCAATTTGGCAAGGTGGCAAGTGGTCTAAATGAGAAAAACACAAAATGACCTATAATTTGATGTTTTGACTTTTGAAAATCAAGTTTCATGGAGCCTTATGTTTCAATTTCAAAAGTGTAGCTAGACTCCATGGATTTGAGAGTTATTGGAAATTTTGGAAAGCTTTTTTCACAAGCTACAACTTTCATGTTTTGAGTTTTTTCCAATTCAAATTGGAACTAGGTGAAAAAATGGCATGAAGTTTGAAAAAAGTAAGAAATTTCAACACTTAGAAAATTTTCTAAGTATGAAAACTTTTGACTTTTTGTTGACTTTTCCAAATTCTTTGATTTTTGATGATCATGATGGATCATTTGAAGTATTTTGATGATGGAAAAAGTTTTGTTTTGAAAAATTTGATCAAAAGTCAAAGTTTGACTTTTCTGTGCAGATGAAAATTCATCAGATGTTTCAGAAATTGACTGATGAAATCTGTGAACTTTTTGATGTTTTGAATCCAGAAATTAGGTCAAGATGTTGTATCTAAGATATGATGACCAATCTCTATTCAAAAAAGTCATTCCTTGCTCAAAAAATCAGAGAATGTCTATGCTCGATCAAAACCCTAATTGGTCGATCCTCGATTGATCATTGAGAAAAATGGATATCTGAGGATTGAAGGCTGATGATTTGATCAAGATAGATCAAATGAGGTAAGAAAAACTCAAACTCTAATTTGTTGGCTCTTGAATCAGATGAAAATCTGATGAAACCCTAATTTCGACCTGTGAAATCCACACCCGATTAATGCTGTCTGAGCTGTTAGTTATGCAAATGATGCAAATGTGAGGTGGTATATTAGGTCAAAAATTGGGGTATGACACCTAGCATAAAGAAAATATATACACTACATATATGGCAAAGGCTTGGTGCAATCCTAATCTTTAGTCCTAAAAATATTATTCTTTACTTTAAATTTAACCATGAAATCATTTTCTTCCAAATGACATACTCTACCTAATAAAAGAGTGAATCTTTATAAGATAAAACTATGTATCATTTTTCTCTTATAAAAATTTATGTTCCTATGAGAATTATATATATTAATTTAACCAAGATAAAATTTATTTATATTTAACAATTTGGTTTGAAGGCAGAGTGTTTAGTCCAAATCTTCTAATATTAGGAATTCGGTAAGAATAACATTTCTTATTTTAAAAATATAGATTAACTCATTTTAATTTTAAAATCATTAAACATAATAATTTCTTTTTAAAAATGATATAGTAGTATCAGTTAATAATTTTTTTTTCTTTTTTTTTTGTCTTCAGATTTTACTGTTAGTCCTTAAATTAAGTAATACGGTATTTAAAAATGAAAGTTTTATAGTATCATAGAATTTCAAAATAATTAAAATAGAATAGCTTATATGTATATATGTATATATCTATGTGAGTACTCCATTTCATGTATATTATCATGAAGTTATATGTTTGGAAAAGAGTTATTACCTTAGATAAATGGATTGGTGAGTCTAGCAAAATTTATTAATAGCTTTTTAGAGAGTGGAGAGAATTTGGAATTTAGTTTCTATTGATAGGTGTAAGTAGAATGATGTATATACACATCTTATATAGGCAAGGAAGTGGTGGTGTGTAAATAACTTAAGGCAGAGAAACTACTTCCACTCTTTCACGTTCATTCAATACTCCAAGTAGCTATCCGGCAATTATGCAGTATTGTCACTTCTTATCACTTCTCATAATGATATAGTCACTTCTCATAATGATAGAAATGATCACGTATATTCTCTAAGATACTCAGTTATCTTCCTTGCTTAAGATTTTATCATATTAGTACAATTTCCGATTTTATGTGACATTGATAAAAATGTCTGGAATAATTTTTGCCGATAATAAAACCCTTTTTCCGATTATTCTATACTGTAATATATAAAAAATAATCGATCGAGAAAAATAATTTTTTTATTATTAGTAATATCTTTTCATTATTTTATTGAATATAATTTTGTGATCCTATCGATAAAATTTCGTTATGAACAAAGACTGTTTTAAAATTTTAAGCGGTTAAAACTACCGCTTACTAGAGAGACTGAAAATTAATTCAGACGGAGCAAATATTTTTATATCATAATCCTATCATAAATTTTATTTATTCTATCCCTAAATTTTTGTTACAAAAATGGGTAGTTTCAAAAATTAAGGCGGCTACTTTTTACCGAACGCTAAAGAGACAACAAAATTTATAGAAAATTTCTTTCCTGAACCACTACTAAAATAAAATTCTAAAATATATATATATTTTTTTAGCATGAATCGAATTTACTTAGATAAATATTATTTAATTTTTATACCCGATTAAAATATATTATAGATAAGCGAATATATGATAATCTTAAAATATTTATTTATTTAAATTTACGGGTCTTACATAATGTGTCTGCCAACTGATTCTCTTCTCGTGGAATGTGATCAAAAGTAATCTCTTCGAAGTAAGGGATCAAACTCAAAACATGCTCCCGATATGGAATGAGATTCGGATGTTTCTATCCCACTTGCCCTTAATCTGACTGATCACTAAGGCTGAGTCTCCGTACACTTGTAAGAACTTGATTCTTAAGTCAATAGCAGCTTTAATACCCATGATGCATGCTTCGTATTTGGCCATGTTGTTGGTGCAACTGAAACATAATCTGGCGGTGAAAGGCGTATGTCCGCCTGTAGGGGATGTAATGATGGCGCCAATGCCATTTTCAAGTGCGTTTGAGGCTCCGTCAAAGACCATGGTCCATCGGGATCCTTGTTCAGGTCCTTCGTTTGGTCCTGGTTCTTCGCAATCAGTAACTAGTAAAACATCTTCGTCTTGAAACTCGAATTGCATAGACTGATAGTCATCTACGGCTTGATGAGCCAAATGATCAGCTACTACACTTCCTTTGATCGCTTTCTGAGAAGTATATTGGATGTTGTATTCGGTCAAGATCATTTGCCATCTTGTTATTCTTCCGGAGAGAGCTGGTTTCTCGAATATGTATTTTATCGGATCTATCTTGGAAATCAACAAGGTAGTGTGAGTCAACATATACTGTCTTAGTCGGCGAGAAGCCCAAGCCAAAGCGCTGCAAGTTTTCTCAAGCTGTGAGTATCTTGTTTCACAGTCGGTAAAATTTTTGCTAAGGCAGTATATTGCATACTCTTTTCGACCAGACTCGTCATGTTGCCCCAACACACACCCCATTGAATTCTCTAACACTGTCAAGTACATGATAAGAGGTCTTCCTTCGGCAGGCGGCATCAGGATAGGAGGATTCTGTAGGTACTCCTTGATTTTGTCAAAAGCGATCTGGCAATCGTCATTCCATTCCACCACTTGATCTTTCTTTAGTAACTTGAAGATTGGCTCACAAGTAGCAGTTAGATGTGCAATGAATCTGGCAATGTAATTCAATCGGCCCAAGAAACCTCTGACTTCCTTCTCGGTGCGGGGAGCTGGCATTTCTTGAATAACTTTAACCTTGGCGGGGTCAACTTCAATAACTTTCCCACTGACGACAAACCCTAGGAGTTTACCAGATCTGACTCCAAAGGTGCACTTGTTAGGATTGAGTCTCAATCTGTACTTCTTCAACCTATCAAATAGTTTCCGTAGATGATCAAGATGTTCTTCTTCTGTCTATGATCGAGCTATCATGTCGTCGACGTAGAACTCTATCTCGTGATGAATCATGTCATGAAATAATGTCACCATGGCACGCTGATAAGTGGCACCTGCGTTCTTCAGTCCGAACGGCATAACCTTGTAGCAGAAAGTGCCCCACTGTGTAACGAAAGTAGTTTTCTCCCTGTCTTCAGGAGCCATTTTGATCTGATTGTAACCGGAGAAACCATCCATGAAGGAGAAAACCTTATGTTGGGCAGTGTTGTCAACTAGAGCATCAATATGAGGTAGTGGGAAATCGTCTTTCAGACTCGCTTTGTTCAGATCTCTGTAATCCACACACATTTGTACCTTGCCATCCTTCTTGGGCACATGCACCACATTAGCCACCCATTGTGGATAGGAAGTAACGGCTAAGAAACCGGCGTTGAAATGCTTCATAACTTCGGCTTTGATTTTCTCTGACATCTCAGGACGCATGCGACGAACCTTTTGTTTCACTGGGAGAAAACCTTCCTTTGTCGGTAACCGATGTACCACAATATCAATGTCTAGACCTGGCATGTCTTCGTATGACCAAGCAAAAACCTCAATATAGTCTCGTAGCATCTGAATCAACCTTTCTTTAACACTGTTCTCAAGACCTGCTCCTATCTTGATCTCTTTTCTGTCTTCATCAGTACCCAAATTCACAACCTCAACTGGCTCTTCGTGTGGCTGTATTACTCGCTCTTCTTGCTGTAGCAGTCTGACAAGTTCTCCTGGCACTTCACAATCTTCCTCACCTTGGTCTTCGGCTTGGTAGATCGGATTATCGAAGTCATATTTAGCAATAGCATAACTGTTATCAACGAGATTCGGAGTGATTCTGCAGTGTATCACGTGGGTGTGTGTAAGAAACACATAGCTTTTTGAAGGGGTGATAAAGTAAAAGAAAGAAAGCAACAATTAATGCAAAAGTCCAACAATTTTATTGAAAGAAAATATACAGATGATAAATAATAACCCTCACAGACGAGCCATGATGCCCCGGGTAAGGCACTAGGCTTTAGAGTTTATTGTTCAAAACATAAAAAACGAAAAGCAAAAAGAAAGGCAATTACTCCTGTCTAAAGGAGATTGGTATGACGTCTTCAGTCTTCCAATTGGTGAGTCCGTTGTCGGGTGTAGGGAAGATCCACTTGCTGATGTCGAAGTCGTTATCATCGTCTCCTATAGCATGGATTCCACTCTGACTGATGCAGAAAGGAAGTTGGTCGGCACGTTCGCGGCGTATCATCTTCTGACCTTTGATGGTGAAGCCTAAACCAGTCTGGTCAGATTTGAAAGGAAGATCAGGGAGCTGTCCCTAAATAGAACTACCTCCTTCTTCAACTGCGGCTTGAGCATCTTTCAACGAGGCCATCCTAGGCAGGACTTGTGTAACTCCAGGAGTGACAGGAGAGTCAGCAGGCATGACTCTGGGGATTGTTTCAAAAGCTTGACAGGGAGTCTCGAAGAATTCTCCTTCCATCTCGAGATATCGGAACGATTGTAGATGACTGACCATATATTCTTCTTCACCACATACTGTAACAACCTTCCCTTTCACCGGGTATTTCAGCTTCTAATGCAAGGTAGAAGTGACAGCGCCTGCCCCATGTATCCAAGGGCGTCCAAGTAGGCACGAGTAAGCTGGACGGATGTCCATGACAAAGAAAGTGGAATCAAAAGTCTGGGAACCGACTTTAACAGGCAGAATGAGCTCTCCAAGTACTGTTCGCTTAGAACCATCAAAAGCCCTTACAATAATGTCACTGGGTTTCAGAACCGACCCTCCAACATCAAGTCAATCAAAAGCAGTCTTCGAAGGATATTCAGAGCAGAACCGATATCCACCAAAACATGAGACAATGTAACGCCCTTGCATTCAACAGAGATGTGCAAGGCTTTGTTGTGTTTCTTTCCGGCCGGAGTCAAATCAGCATCAGAGAAGCCTAGACCATTGTTGGCAGCCAGGCTAGCAATACAGACTTCAAATTGATCAGTAGTAGTGTCTTGCGGCACGTGAGCATTCTTCAGAAACTTTACCAAGGCTTTTAGCATGAGCCTCGGAGTACAAGAGCAGAGCAAGCATGAAGATCTTGGACGGAGTTTGTCCCAACTGTTCCACAACATTGTAGTCACTCTTCTTGATGATCTTTAGAATTTCCTCCATTTCTTGTTTGGAGGTGCCTTCAGCAACTTCCTTTGGTACTTCTGACTGAGCAGGATGAGTCACTGGTTCTTTCCCTCTAGTCTCGGGAACTGGTTGAATAGCTGGAATGCGAGTTGGAGTCGCAGTGTCTTTTGAAGGAGAGATTTATGGAGAGAATACTCTTTCGGTTCTGGTCACCTTACTTGATCCGGTGATGTTGTCAATGTCAGGAATGGTAGCTTCAACTGTAAGATCTTCAATGGTCAGAGGGTCTTGCTTGACGCCATGATAATAAACCTCAGATCCATAGTTCAAAGGGATAGCTTTGTCAGAGGAATATGGAACTGGTCGGGGAGAAGTAATGATGAGAGGTGCCACTCTAGGCATAGAATCAGCAGAGGAAATCCTTATAGTGTTAACATCAGCATAGTCTTCTGGGAAATCGTCTCCCCATCCGGTCGCCTTAACATCTTCAATAGGAATCTTGTAGCTTTCAGGAACAATGTACTTCACCATGTAATCAAACTTTCCACTTGGCTGCCCCAAGGTATCCCATGCATTCGGTACAGTTTCATTCATATCTTCGATCTTCAGTTTCTTAGACATGTCTTCACACAGAATCTCCACAGGTGGTTTCAGGAATAGTATTTCACGGTTATCCATCATGCACTGAACACGTCTTCTCAACCAAGCACAACCATCAGGTGTAGATGGGCACCAACGACAATTCTCTGGGCATCCTGGGTTGACACCGGCTTGTAGCAAATTCTTCTTAACATTCATCATAGGAATGGTCAGGTCATCTATGTTGAAAACATAAGAATTCTCGCCAATAGCATTGGAACTTTTGTCATGGTTAGGCATAGGAGCGTTGATCACATTTGGAGTCTCAACAGGAGGGTCAAACTCAATCTGCTTAGCTTCAATCATATCTTGAATCTTCTTCTTCAGAGCCCAACAGTTGTTAGTGTCGTGTCCTGGGCTGTTGGAATGGTAAGCACACTTAGCATTAGGATTGTATCTCGGAGAGAAAGTGTTGACACTCTGAGGAGGATCCTTCAAAGTAATCAGCTCTGCTTTCAACATGTGTTGCAAGGCTTGCGACAATGGCATGTTGATCTTTTGCTCTTCGTGGCGCGTTACGGCTCACGCGTTGTCTCCGAGGTTGTCCTGATGTAGGATTGGAGATCACAACTGCCCCCACAGATTGAGCACAGTCGGTCTTGGTGTAATACGGTCTTGGTGTAGCACCCCTTTCCATCCGTAGTTATCTACGGGCTCTTAGTTGCTCTTAGATCACTTTAAAATTGTGCTTTCTGTGTGTTTGACAAAAATGTTTTGAAAAGGCATTTCGCTTTGACTTTGTAATGATTCATGTAGGAATGTATACAAAGTGTTCGGAAATGTTTTGTTTTTGAAAAGAGTTTGAACTTTGACAAAAGTGTGAGGTGCAAAGAGTATTTTGATAGAGCAAGCAACTAAAAGTCTTATTACCTACTCAGAATGGTCGTTTTCGTGTTATTTTACGTTCCTTTAGAATAGCGCTATCCATACCATTAGTTGGTAGGTAACTCTATTTATTGGATGTAAGCGGGACATTCGAAGGGACGTCGGATGGTCATAGAAAGCAACTTGTAGGAGTATCCTAGCACATTCGAAGGGACTATCATCATTTTTCGTAGGCAACAATCAAGGGTCAAGATCATGTATTCGGAGGCGACATCGTGGGTCTTATGATCTTTGTATCGAAGGGACTATGATGATTTGTTTTGAAGGCAACGGTGCTAGAATACCTCTACGCTCGAGGGACATGACCATTTGAATTCGTAAATGCAACGAGAGAGAATTACCCTAAGGGGTGCATGTGTGAAAAGAGTGTGTTGATTTCAGGTATTTTTATCTTGAAGTTAAGAGTGAGCTATGTCCAATTTTATCTTGCCATACACGCCTAATTACTAGCAGTTTATAGGGTGCGGAAAGTAAATTGCGGAAATATAAAGTGCGGAAAGATAAATCCTACGCTATTACATGGCTTTGGGGCAGATACATAATTGAAAGTGCAGAAAATAAAATTCCGAAACGGGATAACCTGTGAAAAGATGCGAAATCGGGAAAATACGAGAAATTGGATAAGAGGAAAACGTTAGTAAAAATAATAATTTTTGAATGAGAAAAAGTTTTCATGCTGGAAATTACATTAATATGCTAAAATAATTTTTTGGGATTTTTTGGAGTTAATTTAATAATTAAAAATCAATTAAAAGTGATTTAAATGCAAAGATTGAAATTAAATTAAATATGCATGCAAAAATAATATTTTTAATTTTATAAATTAAATAAACATTTTCTAGAAATAATGCAAAAAAGAAAAATGTTTTTGGTGTTTTTTAATGCATGATAAAAATTATTTAAAGTTAAATTAAAATGAATGAAAATATTAAAAGAAAATAAAATAGAAAAAATAGAAAAAATGTTAAGTTTGTAAAAAGAAAAGGAAAACCGGTCCTGGCAGGGGTTGAACTCATGACCCTTGAGAGCATCTTCTACAGCCAATGCCTTAACCGCTGCGCCACTTGACACTTGGTGTTTGTAAAGTGAAAATCAATTGAATAAGAACATACATGCGTCATGGATATGTTTTAAACACAGTCAGCCTTGTGGGGTCCAGGTAGCGCGAGGGAACGAATCAGAAAGCATGTAAATGCCACGCACGCTCTCGCCGGAGTCAGCCAGGTCAACGACGCCAGAGCCCTAGCTCCGGTCGTCTTCTCCGGCCAAACCAACCTCCAAACCTACAAAATACGAAGATTAAAAGCAAAAGAAAGACCTAGTCCACCTATTTCGACCCTTCTGAATTCAATGGTGGTGTCTGTTTTGGCTGAATCGGCCTGTACAGGCCGGTTCGAAGAGGACAGCTTGAGAAACCCTAACTATGGCAAACCGCGATTCTTACGTGCAAGCTTCGAAACGATGGCCCAGATCCACCATATGGAACCTCATGAACACAACCAAACCGTTAAAATCAATTGAAACAAACAGATAATAAAAATGCAAAATCAAGAAAGTTTTGAATATGTATGATCATGTATGCATCGATTCAGGCTGTTTTGATCAATAACAATGATGTATACTTACTCAATCTTACCCCCTGAACACAATGGAATGGTTTTGAGAGCTTGAAAGTGGCTGGAAATCAAAATTCGAATTTTGACAACTTTGAGAAATTTTGGCAAAATAAGGGTTGTTGTAAGGGCTAGGGTTTCGTCTCTTTTGCTTGGCAACTTGCTGGCTATTTATAGAGTGTATTAGGAGAGGAAAAAGAAGGAAAAAAGATTGGATCATGAATGTGCCATAAATATTTTTCAAATAAAATCAAATTTTGGAGAAAATTTGATTTTCTCTTTAATGTGAGAGCTAGCACGAATTTGGCATGTTCCATGGGCTATCTTGGACCTCAAGTTTGATATAAATTCACTCCTTTTGAAAAAATATCTTATTTTCATATTTTATATAATTTAATTTTGAATTAAATGGTTTTAAATTCAAAAATAAATCAATAAAATAGAAAATTGCCATGGCCAAGCATCAATTAGTCACAAATAATATCATGATCAAGTTTGGATCATAAAATTATAGGCCCATTTGGAAAAAATTGCATTTTGACAAATATCTCCTTTTGTGCAATTGTTCAAAAATGCCCAACTTGTGAATGGTGTATCTTCCTCAATTTTCCACATTTTTGAGTGTTCTTGGACTTTTTGGAAATCTCTTAGAGTCCTGTAACCAACCTCTTTGGTTTCATCTCAATTGGAGTTTCCATGCTCAATATATATTCAAAACAAAAAGTTGACTTTTTGTTGAATTTGAAAAGGACCTGTAATGTTTTGATCCATACCTTCCAAATGAAGCATTTTTTGAACATTCTTGTGAGACATGAAGTTGTAGAGAATTGAATTTCCTTCAAAACAAGAGGTGGTGGAAAAATTTCTGAGAAAGTATGAAGAAGTTATGCTCAGTCAAAGTTTGGTTGACTTTTCACTAAGAAACCCTAATTTGGAAAGTTTGACTTTTGAGCAAATCTTGAATTTTCTTGATGAATCATGATCAACCCTTGATCAAATGATGAATGTAACTTCAAAATGAGGATGTTGACCAAAAATCATGAAGTTTGACTGTATGTTGACCACAGTTGACTTTTTGTCCAATACAACTGATTTTCAACCATCTAAGCAATTGTCTGAGGAAACTTGACTTGTGAAGCTTGAAACTTGACATGGAGAATATTTGAAGCATATGAGGAGGCATGATGAACATTGGAGGGGTTGGAAGTCCATCTTGATCTGAGAATTGCCAAACCCTAGTTTGGGTTGACTGTCTAGGAGAGGGTTTGTCTGATCAACCCTTGAGGAATCCTTGAGTGTGGATGTATGAAATATCTTGAGAAGTATGAGGGCAAATTTTGGGGTATGACAGCTGCCCCTGTTCAATCTTCTTGTACTGGAAGGGTTAGATTGGCATGCTCGCCTTTCGTGACCTGGAGGTAGAAGATGATTGAACACTCGAGTACACCTGAAAATTTGCACTCGCTGTTGGCTGATGATGCGGGAATGGGCTTACAGATGCCATTTGGAGAAGTTGGAGATTTCGCTGGGGAATGAGTCTTACGTTAGACTCAAGAACGTCGTCTGGATAGGAGGACCGTCGGAGATGGGCTTAAGATGCCATCTGGAAAGAACGATGCTGGGAGCGAGCCGTATGCTAGGCTCGGTAGGCGTTCTGGAAGTGAAAGGAGCAGGGAGATGGGCTTAAGATGCCATCCGGAGGGAGTCGTACGTTAGACTTCGTGCTCATCTTTGAATGAAGTTATTGGTTTGTATTGGTTTTTTAACCAAATATGCAGCATTCTGAAAGCGGAGAAACGTTGATAAGTAGTCGAGGATGGGCTTAAGATGCCATCCAAGGCAACTGAGTCGCACGCTAGACTCTGTAGTTGCTGTTGATAATAAGAGAGAGTCAGAATAATCCTTCGTGCCGATTATTCTGAGGGGGGGGGGTAGTAGTTGGCAAAAATGTGGATATCTTCCCTGTTGTGCATCGGGTATTGATCCACTGCCTGTTATCGGAGGATAACTTGTGATCGTTCGGATAGGGTTTCCCGTCTGGCTTCGGGTATTAATCCTGGATCCATTGTCGGAGGACAACGAGGGTGGTCGTTCAGATAGTTTTCCCGTCTGGATTCAGGTCTTAATCCTGGACCAGTTGTCGGAGGACAACTAGGGGCGGTCTTTCAGATAGTTTTCCCGTCTGGATTCGGGTCTTAATCCTGGACCTGTTTGCGTCAGAAGTGATTTTCACCTATTTTGGAGAAAACAAGAGAAACTTTGATAGGATATTGTTAGTCTTATGCAAGGAATGATGCATGACAATGTGTATGAATGGCATATGCATAAGTTATGACTCTATGAGAAATATATGAATGATAGATGTTGTGGTATTTCAAAACATATCCATCTTGAGGAAGATGCAGATGTTCTGCTTGAGGATTTCTGACTTCTGTTTGGGGACGGAACAGATGGAGACCCTGAGAAGAAAGAAAACTTTGATTCCTCCGATGCACTATCTGACCAAGTCTTAGGCCTAGATATTGTTGAGGATGGTAGAGATCGAGAAACACGTTGTCGAGGATCTCATACATATACCCTACTGGGGAGAGTCTGGGAGGTACTCTGTTGGGGATCTTGCGTGTAAATCCTGCTGGAGAGTATTTGATAGTTGCTGGGAGACCGGGTTAGAAGAATCTGGAGCCCTTTGCAATCTCTGACTGGGGAATAAAAGACGTAGGCTTCCTCCGATGCACTATCTGACCAAGTTTCAGGTCTGGATACTGCTGCTGGAGGAAAGAGGAATTGTTGAGATATATCTTGTTGGGGATGAATACCTCGACCGGGGATGAAATGTTATTGCTCGAAGACTAGTGTAACATGATTTCGTTGAGTGGAATCACTGCTTGGGGATTCACCTCTACTCCGCTGGGGAAGGTTTGTGGTGAGCGCCACCTCTGTGGGGATCATGCTCTGCGGGGGAATGTTTTTTGGTGACTTCCGTCGTCATCTCAATTCCTGGAGCCTGTAGTAATTACTTTGTCATGTTTACTTTTCGCATGTTTGGGACTAGATTTTTATTGTCAGATGCATATAATCATTCAAAGCAAACATTGGACTTTATGCAAACAACAACAGTAAAGAGAAAGAAACTCGTATTTATTTGAACGGCGGCGTATGACCAAGTAGTTTGTACACAAGAAAAGTAAAAAGCTATGCGGAAACAATCTCGTTAAGTTCCAACTATGCTAGTACTCATATATTTCAACTATCTCATCTCCTTGTCGTAGAAAGTGAGTGGTGATTTTCGCCATTTGAATCTTGAATCGATAGTAGTCTGAAGTAGATAGGTGATATGGACGAGACATAGTAAACGCTTAAATCCTAACTTTTGCCTAGACCTCCTTTCGGGTTTCACCACCGATACCCTTTTTGCCCAAGCCGCCTTTTCGTGTTTTCGACTTGCGGTGTACATTTTTTGCATATATCCTTAACTTTTGCCCGAACCCTTTTGGTTCGTCAGGATGCCCTTATTTTTGCCTAGGCCGGTCGACCTAGCGGGTCTCTTTCATGCGTAGTATTTTTTGACTATGTCTGCGTTCACAGGGTGTGGGAAGTCTTCACCATCCATGGTGCTAAGTATCATAGCTCCGCCGGAAAATACTGTCTTGACTACAAATGGTCCCTCATAGGTGGGAGTCCACTTGCCCCTGGGATCACCCTGTGGAAGGATGATGCGCTTGACTACTAGATCACCGACTTGGTAGACTCGGTGCTTGACTCTCTTGTTAAATGCTCTGATCATTCGCTTCTGATAGATCTGTCCATGGCAGATGGATGCGAGTCGTTTCTCATCAATCAAATTGATCTGGTCAAGGCGAGTCTGGATCCAATCGTCTTCGCCTAACCCTGCGTCCTGGAGGACTCTGGTTGAGGGTATTTGAACCTCAATTGGTAGGACCACTTCCATACCATATACAAGAGAGAAGGGGCTTGCCCCTATTGATGTTCATACTGTAGTGCGATAACCATGAAGAGAAAATGGTAACATCTCATGCCAATCTTTGTAAGTCACTGTCATCTTCTGTATAATCTTCTTAATGTTCTTATTGGCGGCTTCCACTGCGCCATTCATCTTAGGCCGATATGGAGAAGAGTTGTGATGCTTGATCTTGAACTGCGTGCAGAGTTCGGTGATCATTTTGTTGTTGAGATTAGAACCGTTATCTGTGATAATCCTCTTGGGAGTGCCATACCGACAGATAAGATTATGCTTGATGAAGCGAGCCACAACATTCTTGGTAACAGATGCGAACGAGGCTGCCTCTACCCATTTGGTGAAATAATCAATTGCCACAAGGATGAAACGATGTCCGTTGGAAGCTGTGGGCTTGATTTCCCCGATCATGTCAATTCCCCACATTGAAAAAGGCCAAGGGGATGTTAGAACATTCAGAGGTACTGGAGGTACGTGCACTTTGTCTGCATAAATCTGGCATTTGTGACAAGATCGAGCGTAGCGGTGACAATCAGCTTCCATGGTGGACCAATAGTAACCTGTTCTCAAAATCTTCTTAGCCATGGTGTGTCCACTGGAGTGGGTACCAAATGCGCCTTCGTGTAACTCTTCCATGATACGTGCTGCTGTTTTCTGGTCCACACAGCGGAGTAAACACAAGTCGTGATTGTGTTTGTATAAGATGTTATTGCCGAGGAAGAATTTGGATGCAAATCTTCTCAAGAACTTCTTATCATTGACAGATGCCCCTGCGGGATATTCTTGAGTCTCAAGATACCTCTTCACGTCGTAATACCAAGGTTTCTCTTCTGTATCCAGTTCACAACAGTATGCTGGTTCGTCGAAATTTTCGATGATGATTTGGGGAGCCTCGTTGTCCCATCTGACCTTGAACATAGATGACATAGTAGCCAATGCGTCTGCTAACTGGTTCTCTTCTCGTGGAATGTGGTTGAAAGTGATCTCTTCGAAGTAGGGGATCAAACTCAGCACATGCTCTCGATATGGAATGAGATTCGGATGCTTCGTATCCCACTCGCCCTTAATCTGACTGATCACTAAAGCTGAGTCTCCATACACTTGCAAGAACTTGATTCTTAAGTCAATAGCAGCTTTAATACCCATGATGCATGCTTCGTATTTGGCCATGTTGTTGGTGCAACTGAAACATAATCTGGCGGTGAAAGGCGTATGTCCGCCTGTAGGGGATGTAATGATGGCGCCAATGCCATTTTCAAGTGCGTTTGAGGCTCCGTCAAAGACCATGGTCCATCGGGATCCTTGTTCAGGTCCTTCGTTTGGTCCTGGTTCTTCGCAATCAGTAACTAGTAAAACATCTTCGTCTTGAAACTCGAATTGCATAGACTGATAGTCATCTACGGCTTGATGAGCCAAATGATCAGCTACTACACTTCCTTTGATCGCTTTCTGAGAAGTATATTGGATGTTGTATTCGGTCAAGATCATTTGCCATCTTGTTATTCTTCCGGAGAGAGCTGGTTTCTCGAATATGTATTTTATCGGATCTATCTTGGAAATCAACAAGGTAGTGTGAGTCAACATATACTGTCTTAGTCGGCGAGAAGCCCAAGCCAAAGCGCTGCAAGTTTTCTCAAGCTGTGAGTATCTTGTTTCACAGTCGGTAAAATTTTTGCTAAGGCAGTATATTGCATACTCTTTTCGACCAGACTCGTCATGTTGCCCCAACACACACCCCATTGAATTCTCTAACACTGTCAAGTACATGATGAGAGGTCTTCCTTCGGCAGGCGGCATTAGGATAGGAGGATTCTGTAGGTACTCCTTGATTTTGTCAAAAGCGATCTGGCAATCGTCATTCCATTCCACCACTTGATCTTTCTTTAGTAACTTGAAGATTGGCTCACAAGTAGCAGTTAGATGTGCAATGAATCTGGCAATGTAATTCAATCGGCCCAAGAAACCTCTGACTTCCTTCTCGGTGCGGGGAGCTGGCATTTCTTGAATAGCTTTAACCTTGGCGGGGTCAACTTCAATACCTTTTCCACTGACAACAAACCCTAGGAGTTTTCTGGATCTGACTCCAAAGGTGCACTTGTTGGGATTAAGTCTTAGTCTGTACTTCTTCAACCTATCAAATAGTTTCTGCAAATGATAAAGATGTTCCTCTTCGGTCTGTGATCGAGCTATCATGTCGTCGATGTAGACCTCAATCTCGTGATGAATTATGTCATGATATAATGTTACCATAGCACGCTGATAAGTGGCGCCCGCGTTCTTCAGTCCGAACGGCATAACCTTGTAGCAGAAAGTGCCCCACTGTGTAACGAAAGTAGTTTTCTCCCTGTCTTCAGGAGCCATTTTGATCTGATTGTAACCGGAGAAACCATCCATGAAGGAGAAAACCTTATGTTGGGCAGTGTTGTCAACTAGAGCATCAATATGAGGTAGTGGGAAATCGTCTTTCAGACTCGCTTTGTTCAGATCTCTGTAATCCACACACATTTGTACCTTGCCATCCTTCTTGGGCACATGCACCACATTAGCCACCCATTGTGGATAGGAAGTAACGGCTAAGAAACCGGCGTTGAAATGCTTCATAACTTCGGCTTTGATTTTCTCTGACATCTCAGGACGCATGCGACGAACCTTTTGTTTCACTGGGAGAAAACCTTCCTTTGTCGGTAACCGATGTACCACAATATCAATGTCTAGACCTGGCATGTCTTCGTATGACCAAGCAAAAACCTCAATATAGTCTCGTAGCATCTGAATCAACCTTTCTTTAACACTGTTCTCAAGACCTGCTCCTATCTTGATCTCTTTTCTGTCTTCATCAGTACCCAAATTCACAACCTCAACTGGCTCTTCGTGTGGCTGTATTACTCGCTCTTCTTGCTGTAGCAGTCTGACAAGTTCTCCTGGCACTTCACAATCTTCCTCACCTTGGTCTTCGGCTTGGTAGATCGGATTATCGAAGTCATATTTAGCAATAGCATAACTGTTATCAACGAGATTCGGAGTGATTCTGCAGTGTATCACGTGGGTGTGTGTAAGAAACACATAGCTTTTTGAAGGGGTGATAAAGTAAAAGAAAGAAAGCAACAATTAATGCAAAAGTCCAACAATTTTATTGAAAGAAAATATACAGATGATAAATAATAACCCTCACAGACGAGCCATGATGCCCCGGGTAAGGCACTAGGCTTTAGAGTTTATTGTTCAAAACATAAAAAACGAAAAGCAAAAAGAAAGGCAATTACTCCTGTCTAAAGGAGATTGGTATGACGTCTTCAGTCTTCCAATTGCTGAGTCCGTTGTCAGGAGTTGGGAAGATCCACTTGCTGAGGTCGAAGTCGTTGTCGTCGTCTTCTATAGCATGGATTCCACTCTGGCTGATGTGGAAAGGAAGTTGTTCGGCACATTCGCGGCGTATTATCTTCTGACCCTTGATGGTGAAGCCTAAACCAGTCTTGTCAGATTTGAAAGGAAGATCAGGGAGCTGACCCCAAATAGTGCTACCTCCCTCTTCAACTGCAGCTTGAGCATCCTTCAGCGAGGCCATCCTAGGAGGAACTTGTGTAACTTCAGGAGTAGCAGGAGAGTCTATAGTCATGACTCTGGGGATTGTTTCAAAAGATTGACAGGGAGTCTTAGAGAATTCACCTTCCATCTCAAGGTATCGGAATGACTGTAGATGACTGACCATATATTCTTCTTCACCACATACTGTGAAAACCTTCCCTTTCACCGGGTACTTCAGTTTCTGATGTAAGGTAGAGGTAACAGCGTCTGCCCCATGTATCCAAGGGCGTCCAAGTAGGCAAGAGTAAGCTGGACGGATGTCCATGACAAAGAAAGTAGAGTCAAAAGTCTGGGGACCGACTTTAACAGGCAGAGTAAGCTCTCCAAGCACTGTTCGCTTAGAACCATCAAAAGCTCTCACAATAATGTCATTGGGTCTCAGAACCAACCCTTCGACATCAAGCCGATCAAAAGAAGTCTTTGGAAGGATATTGAGCAGAACCAGTATCCACCAAAACATGCGATAATGTAGTGCCCTTGCATTCAACAAAGATGTGCAAGGCTTTGTTGTGTTTCTTTCTGGCAGGAGTCAGATCAGTATCAGAGAAGCCTAGGCCGTTGTTGGCAGCCAGGCTAGCAATACAAACTTCAAACTGGTCAGTATTAGTGTCTTGCGGTACGTGAGCATTCTTCAAAAACTTTACCAAGGCATTAGCATGAGCCTCGGAGCACAAGAGCAGAGCAAGCATGGAGATCTTGGACGGAGTCTGTTCCAACTGTTCCACAACATTGTAGTCACTTTTCTTGATAATCTTCAGAATTTCCTCCATTTCTTGTCTGGAGGTGTCTTCAGCAACTTCCTTTGGCACTTCTGGTTGAGCAGGAAGAGTCACTGGTTCTTTCCCTCTAGCTTGGGGAATGGGTTGAATAGATGGAATGCGAGCTGGAGTCGCAGTGTCTTTTGGGGGAGAGATATCTGGAGAGAATACCCTTCCGGTTCTGGTCACCTTACTTGATCTGGTGATGTTGTCAATGTCAAGAATGGTAGTTTCAATAGTAAGATCTTCAATGGTCAGAGGGTCTTGCTTGACTCCATGATAGTAAACCTCAGCTCCATAATTCCAAGGGATAGCCTTGTTAGAGGAATATGGAACTGGTCTGGGAGAAGTAATGATAAGAGGTGCCACTCTAGGCACAGGATCAGCAGAGGAAATCCTTATAGTGTTAACATCAACATAGTCTTCTGGGAAATCGTCACCCCATCCGGTTACCTTAACGTCTTCAATTGGAATCTTGTAGCTCTCAGGAACAATGTACTTCACCATGTAATCATACTTCCCACTTGGCTTCCCCAAGGTATCCCATGCAGACGGTACAACTTCATTCACATCTTCGATCTTCAGTTTCTTAGACATGTCTTCACACAGACTCTCCACAGGTGGTTTTAGGAACAGTATCTCACGGTTATCCATCATGCACTGAACACGTCTTCTCAACCAAGCGCAGCCATCAGGTGCAGATGGGCACCAACGGCAATTCTTTGGGCATCCTGGATTAACACTGGCTTGCAGCAAATTCTTCTTAACAGTCATCAGAGGAATGGTCAAGTCATCTATGTTGAAAACATAAGTATCTTCCCCAACAGCATTGGAACCTTTGTCATGGTTAGGCATAGGCGCGTTGATCACATTCAGAGTCTCAACAGGAGGGTCAAACTCGATCTGCTTAGCTTCAATCATATCTTGAATCTTGTTCTTCAGAGCCCAACAGTCATCAGTGTTATGTCCAGGGCTATTGGAATGGTAAGCACACTTAGCATTAAGATTGTATCTCGGAGAGGAAGTGTTGATACTTTGAGGAGGATCCCTCAAGGTTATCAGCTCTGCTTTCAACATGTGTTGCAAGGCTTGCGACAATGGCATGTTGATCTTTGTAAACTGTCTTCGTGGCGGCGCTACGCTGCGTTGTCCGTGAGGTTGTGCAGATGTAGGATTGGAGATTACAACTGCCCCCATAGATTGAGCGCGGTCGGTCTTGGCTCGGCTCTTCTGACCATACACAACATTGGCTTCTTTCTTGCCACCAAAATATCTCTTCGCAGCATTTGATGATGACTCTACCTGAATCTTCCCACTCTTGATACCAGCTTCAATACGCTCGCCTATTAATATCAGCTCGGTGAATCCGGCTGAAGAGTTTCCAATCAGATGATTGAAGAATGGGCCTGTCAGTGTTCCCATAAACATATCAACCAACTCCCTATTGGACAAGGGTGGTTGAACTCTGCCTGCTAGATCTCTCCATTTCTGAGCATACTCTTTGAACTTCTCCTCACAACCCATGGACATACTCTGTAGCTGCATGAGAGTGGGTGTCAATTCAGCATTGTACTCATACTGGCTGTAGAAAGCATCTGCTAAGTCACTCCAAGTACGGATACGGTCATTCTCTAGCTGATAATACCACTCCAACTGAGTTCCGGACAAACTCTCTTGAAAATAATGCATCCACAACTTTCATCATCGTGTGGGATTGATCTTCTGAACATAGGACTTCAAATGCAGTTTTGGACAGGAAATGCCATCATATTTGGCAAAAGTGGGAACTTTGAACTTGGGAGGAATCACCACACCAGGAACAAGACTCAGATCATCAAAATTCAGCCCGGACATCTTCAGGTTTTCCACAGCATTCAGACGGTCTTCAAGCTGTTTATACTTGTTATCTTCATCAGAGTATTGGCTATAGTCAGAGCGATCCTCTCCTTCTTTCTCAGGCTCACGCTGGTCATCTTCATTACCCTTGACACTCCCCTCATTCTTGACACTTCCTTCTGAGAGCTCTATCCGGCTAACCCTTTTAGGACCACCTTTGTAGCGTCTTCCCATGTTGAGAAGACCAACAACCTTCATCTTTCTGTTGACGAGCTTCTTCAGATCTTCTTGGCCTTGGACCAAACTGGTGAACATCTGCTGAAACTGAGCATTCTGAGCCTGGAGATCTTTGACAGACTGTTCAACAGCCATTTTTCAATCTAAATAGCGAGAAAATGAGAAAACTGATCTTCAATGTACCTGTGATGCAATGTTATGCTATGATATGCGATGATTATGCAAATGCAATGCAATGTTTTCAAGGACCTTAGAGATTTAAACTTGTTAAACAAGCAATGAATAAACATTTATTAGTTTTCTTTTTATTATTCTTTTTCTTTTTAAGTACAAAAGATAGTTCAAAACAAATAAAAGAAAACATAAAAATCCTAAAGCTCTAAGTCTCCCATGGGCACTTCCTCTTGGTGCCGAGGTAGGCGTTGATGTTTCGCTCCTCGTGAAGTAGCTTGGTCAACTCTAGCACTTTCTTCTCACTTGCATAGCACTGAGCTTCAAAGGTATCCCTCTCTTCTTTAAGCTGAATCCAGGATCTCTACGAGTCTTCAAAATCAGTAGGCATGTCAGGATGGAGAACGGTATAGGACTCGTCACCTATAGCAACAGGTTCCATAATTACTGGTAAAACAGGCATGAATGGCATCATGAGGTTTTGAGCTCGAGCTCTCACCCATTTGAGGTAAGGTTCCCATGGAATGGAGTTTTGGTGCCCCAAAGTCTTGGTATCAGTCTTCTTTACCATGCCCCATGCGTGTATGAACCTTCGTCGGTAATTCTGGAGATCATGATTGTAGTCGAACACAATATCTTGGAGAAGCATATCATGTGGACCCTCTCTTCGAGCAAAACCAAACTGACGTAGAGCTAGAGAAGGGTTGTAAGTAATACCTCCCCTTATACCAAGTAGCGGTATATTAGGGAATTCTCCACAACGCTCAATGAATGTGAAATCCTTTTGAGAGAAAAGATTCCAACGGATATCTGAATGAGAGAGTGACATTAGCCTTTGAGACCACTTCAGTCTTTGTTCGTTCTTCAAAAATGATGGAGGAAGGTGCGAAATAAACCACCTGGAAAGTAACGGTATGCAACACATGAGAGTTCCTTGTCTCTTAGTAGTACGAGTGTGGAGAGAATGTAGGATGTCTCCAAGTAAAGTAGGCACAGGATTACGGGTAAGGAACAACTTGATGGCGTTGACATCTATGAATTGATCCGAGTTAGGGAATATAACTAAACCATAGATTAGCAAGGCCACAATATCTTCAAATGCATGGAAACTCATAACTTTGAGGAATTCTCGGGCTTTCTTAATTAAGAACTTGGCAAGTAAGCCCCTAACTCCGCTTCTTGTTTCCCAATTGGCTTCAATGTCTGAGCGCTTTAGGTGTAATGCTGATGCGATGTCTTCGTACCTAGGAACCTTTTCTAAACCGGTGAATGGCATTTGGTCAAGAATAGGTATCCCAAGTAGCTTAGAGAACTCTTCCAAGGTAGGAACCAACTGATAATTTGGGAATGTAAAGCAATGGTGTTTCGGATCGAAGAACTGGAATAGGACATGCATCATATCTTCTTCAAAACCGGAGATAACCAAGTCAAGTAGATAACCATGTCTTTTGATGAACTGAGCATGATCGGGAATCTCTGAAACCAGTTCTCTGAGCTGAGAAGGTATACCCATGAAGTTGATTCAGATAGTCTTTCTAGAAGCCATAATACCTACAAAACAGAGCAAAGATAAATCCTTAGGTCCTTGAAATAGTTAGAAATGATATGCAATGCGATGATGTCATGATGTCATGTTTAGCACACACAAACAATTCACACAATGAGCCTAGGTTTAAGGCTTGCATGAGTATAGGTGATTACCCCACCAAAAGATTGAGTTTGTTCATCCTGTCCTATGATAGTAACCGAGTTCTAGGAATCTCATATCATTGATCTTTCTCATAGGCGTTTATTTCAATAAGACTACCAAGTGGTCGACCGAAAATATCCCAAAAGTCTGATCTTAATGAGCGTAGCATCGAGTATCAGCCAACCTTAGTCTGCACCAAAGCCGGCTATCTCACTACCTTCTAATGGCCAAGATGGGTCAATTAAGGTTCTAAAAGTTTAGTTAGTGCTTGATGACACCACACAGAAGCCAAATACTATCCTCAACTTGGGAATGAAGAGTATCAGGACATCCAAAGTGTCACACTAACGTAGCCATCATGTTGACCGTTTTGATATACGTCTATCGGTCGCGACGATTTATTGCTACTTACCTAAAAGGAAGCCCGGATCCGGGTGTAGGATCCCCCAACAAATATAATACCCAAGCAACCCTTAAAATTAAAGCAAGCAAGTCAAACAAAAAGCAATAAAGGTGATCTAGAAATCCCTAAGGTATTCTCTCTTTAGGGTGTCTCCCAAGAGTCGCCCACATACGTGAACTGACTTTGTAGTTTTTGTATCGCAAATGTGATAGCAAGAGTCGCCACCGACTTTTCTTTTATCCAATTAAGGGAAGGTAAAAGTACGTAAAAGACCTTCGTTAGATTCTCGAGTAAGGAGAAGGTTATGAAAAGGGAAGGTATTAGCACCCTTTTCATCCGTAGTTATCTACGGGCTCTTAGTTCTCTTAGATCACTTTAAAATTGTGCTTTCGTGTGTTTGACAAAATGTTTTGAAAAGGCATTTCGCTTTGACTTTGTAATGATTCATGTAGGAATGTATACAAAGTGTTCGAAATGTTTGTTTTGAAAAGAGTTTGAACTTTGACAAAAGTGTGAGGTGAAAAGTATTTTGATAGAGCAAGCAACTAAAAGTCTTATTACCTACTCGAATGGTCGTTTCGTGTTATTTTACGTTCCTTTAGAATAGCGCTATCCATACCATTAGTTGGTAGGTAACTCTATTTGTTGGATGTAAGCGGGACATTCGAAGGGACATCGGATGGTCATAGAAAGCAACTTGTAGGAGTATCCTAGCACATTCGAAGGGACTATCATCATTTTTCGTAGGCAACAATCGAGGGTCAAGATAATGTATTCGGAGGCGACATCGTGGGTCTTATGATCTTTGTATCGAAGGGACTATGATGATTTGTTTTGAAGGCAACGGTGCTAGAATACCTCTACGCTCGAGGGACATGTGTGAAAAGAGTGTGTTGATTTCAGGTATTTTTATCTTGAAGTTAAGAGTGAGCTATGTCCAATTTTATCTTGCCATACAAGCCTAATTACTAGCAGTTTATAGGGTGCGGAAAGTAAATTGCGGAAATATAAAGTGCGGAAAGATAATTCCTACGCTATTACATGGCTTTGGGGCAGATACATAATTGAAAGTGCAGAAAATAAAAGTCCTAATTAAACTATTACATCCCATAGGAAATTACAAAATATGAAAAGAAAGCGATAAAAATTGTCCGAAACGGGATAACCTGTGAAAAGATGAGAAATCGGGAAAATACGAGAAATTGGATAAGAGGAAAACGTTAGTAAAAATAATAATTTTTGAATGAGAAAAAGTTTTCATGCTGGAAATAACATTAATATGCTAAAATAATTTTTTGGGATTTTTTGGAGTTAATTTAATAATTAAAAATCAATTAAAAGTGATTTAAATGCAAAAATTGAAATTAAATTAAATATGCATGCAAAAATAATATTTTTAATTTTATAAATTAAATAAACATTTTCTGGAAATAATGCAAAAAAGAAAAATGTTTTTGGTGTTTTTTAATGCATGATAAAAATTATTTAAAGTTAAATTAAAATGAATGAAAATATTAAAAGAAAATAAAATAGAAAAAATAGAAAAAATGTTAAGTTTGTAAAAAGAAAAGGAAAACCGGTCCTGGCAGGGGTTGAACTCATGACCCTTGAGAGCATCTTCTACAGCCAATGCCTTAACCGCTGCGCCACTTGACACTTGGTGTTTTTAAAGTGAAAATCAATTGAATAAGAACATACACACGTCATGGATATGTTTTAAACACAGTCAGCCTTGTGAAGTCCAGGTAGCGCGAGGGAACAAATCAGAAAGCATGTAAATGCCACGCACGCTCTCGCCGGAGTCAGCCAGGTCAACGACGCCAGAGCCCTAGCTCCGGTCGTCTTCTCCGGCCAAACCAACCTCCAAACCTACAAAATACGAAGATTAAAAGCAAAAGAAAGACCTAGTCCACCTATTTCGACCCTTCTGAATTCAATGGTGGTGTCTGTTTTGGCTGAATCGGCCTGTACAGGCCGGTTCGAAGAAGACAGCTTGAGAAACCCTAACTATGGCAAACCGCGATTCTTACGTGCAAGCTTCGAAACGATGGCCCAGATCCACCATATGGAACCTCATGAACACAACCAAACCGTTAAAATCAATTGAAACAAACAGATAATAAAAATGCAAAATCAAGAAAGTTTTGAATATGTATGATCATGTATGCATCGATTCAGGCTGTTTTGATCAATAACAATGATGTATACTTACTCAATCTTACCCCCTGAACACAATGGAATGGTTTTGAGAGCTTGAAAGTGGCTGGAAATCAAAATTCGAATTTTGACAACTTTGAGAAATTTTGGAAAAATAAGGGTTGTTGTAAGGGCTAGGGTTTCGTCTCTTTTGCTTGGCAACTTGCTGGCTATTTATAGAGTGTATTAGGAGAGGAAAAAGAAGGAAAAAAGATTGGATCATGAATGTGCCATAAATATTTTTCAAATAAAATCAAATTTTGGAGAAAATTTGATTTTCTCTTTAATGTGAGAGCTAGCACGAATTTGGCATGTTCCATGGGCTATCTTGGACCTCAAGTTTGATATAAATTCACTCCTTTTGAAAAAATATCTTAGTTTCATATTTTATATAATTTAATTTTGAATTAAATGGTTTTAAATTCAAAAATAAATCAATAAAATAGAAAATTGCCATGGCCAAGCATCAATGAGTCACAAATAATATCATGATCAAGTTTGGATCATAAAATTATAGGCCCATTTGGAAAAAATTGCATTTTGACAAATATCTCCTTTTGTGCAATTGTTCAAAAATGCCCAACTTGTGAATGGTGTATCTTCCTCAATTTTCCACATTTTTTAGTGTTCTTGGACTTTTTGGAAAGCTCTTAGAGTCCTTTAACCAACCTCTTTGGTTTCATCTCAATTGGAGTTTCCATGCTCAATATATATTCAAAACAAAAAGTTGACTTTTTGTTGAATTTGAAAAGGACCTGTAATGTTTTGATCCATACCTTCCAAATGAAGCATTTTTTGAACATTCTTGTGAGACATGAAGTTGTAGAGAATTGAATTTCCTTCAAAATTAGAGGTGGTGGAAAAATTTCTGAGAAAGTATGAAGAAGTTATGCTCAGTCAAAGTTTGGTTGACTTTTCACTAAGAAACCCTAATTTGGAAAGTTTGACTTTTGAGCAAATCTTGAATTTTCTTGATGAATCATGATCAACCCTTGATCAAATGATGAATGTAACTTCAAAATGAGGATGTTGACCAAAAATCATGAAGTTTGACTGTATGTTGACCACAGTTGACTTTTGTCCAATACAACTGATTTTCAACCATCTAAGCAATTGTCTGAGGAAACTTGACTTGTGAAGCTTGAAACTTGACATGGAGAATATTTGAAGCATATGAGGAGGCATGATGAACATTGGAGGGGTTGGAAGTCCATCTTGATCTGAGAATTGCCAAACCCTAGTTTGGGTTGACTGTCTAGGAGAGGGTTTGTCTGATCAACCCTTGAGGAATCCTTGAGTGTGGATGTATGAAATATCTTTAGAAGTATGAGGGAAAATTTTGGGGTATGACACTTGGCTCGGCTTTTCTGACCATACACAGCATTGGCTTCTTTCTTACCACCAAAACATCTCTTCGCAGCAGTCGAAGATGACTCTACATGAATCTTCCCGCTCTTGATACCAGCTTCAATGCCTTCTCCTGTCAATATCAGCTCGGTGAATCCGGCTGAAGAGTTTCCAATCAGATGATTGAAGAATGTGCCTGTTAGTGTTCCCATAAACATATCAACCAACTCTCTATGGGACAAGGGTGGTTGAACTCTGCCTGCTAGATCTCTCCATTTCTGAGCATACTCTTTGAACTTCTCATCACGACCCATAGACATGCTCTGTAGTTGCATGCGGGTGGGTGTCAATTCAGCATTGTACTCATACTGTCTGTAGAAAGCATCTGCTAAGTCACTCCAATTACGGATACAGTCATTTTTTAGCTGATAATACCACTCCAATTGAGTTCCGGACAAACTCTCTTGAAAATAATGCATCCACAACTTTCTGTCATCAGTGTGGGGGTTGATCTTCTGAACATAGGACTTCAAATGCAGCTTCAGACAGGAAATGCCATCATACTTGGCAAAAGTTGGAACTTTGAACTTGGGAGGAATCACCACACCAGGGACAAGACTCAAATCATCAAAATTCAGCTCGGACATTTTCAGGTTTTCCACAGCATTCAGACGGTCTTCAAGTTGCTTGTACTTGTCATCTTCATCAGAGTACTGGTCATTATCATAGTGATCTTCTCTGTCCTTCTCGGGCTCACACTGGTCTTCTTCATGTCCCTTGACACTTCCCTCAGTCTTGACACTCCCTTCTGAGAGCTCTATCCGACTGACCATTTTAGGACCACCTTTGTAACGTCTACCCATGTTGAGAACACCAACGACCCTCTTTTTTTTGTTGATGAGCTTCTTCAGATCTTCTTGGCCTTGGACCAAGCTAGTGAACATTTCCTGGAACTGAGCATTCTGAGCCTGAATATCTTTGACAGTCTGTTCAAGAGCCATCTCTGCTAAAATAAATAGCGAGAAAATGAGAAAACCAATCTTCAATGTACCTGTTATAAAATGTTATGCTATGATATGCGATGTTTATGCAAATGCAATGCAATGTTTTCAAGGACCTTAGAGATTTAAATTTGTTAAACAAGCACGAACAAACATTTATTAGTTCCTTTTTATTCTTTTTCTTTTTAAAGTACAAGAGATAGTTCAAAACAATAAAAAGAAAACATAAAAATCCTAAAGCTCTAAGTCTCCCATGGGCGCTTCCTCTTGGTGCCGAGGTAGGCGTTGATGTTCCGCTCCTCGTGAAGTAGCTTTATCAACTCTAGTACCTTCTTCTCGCTTGCATAGCACTGAGCTTCAAATGTATCCCTTTCTTCTTTAAGCTGAATCCAGGATCTCTTCAAGTCTTCAAAATCAGTAGGCATGTCAGGATGGAGAACAGTATAGGGTACATCACCTATAGCAACAGGTTCCATAATTACTGGTAGAACAGGCGTGAATGGCATCATGAGGTTTTGAGCTCGAGCTCGCACCCATTTGAGGTAAGGTTCCCAAGGAATGGAGTTTTGGTGCCCCAAAGTCTTGGTATCAGTCTTCTTTACCATGCCCCAAGCGTGTATGAACCTTCGATAGTAATTCTAGAGATCGTGGTTATAGTCGAACACAATATCTTGGAGAAGCATATCATGAGGACCATCTCTTCGAGCATAACCAAACTGACGTAGAGCTAGAGAAGGGTTGTAAGTATTGCCTCCCCTTATACCAAGTAGTGGTACATTAAGGAATTCTCCAGAACGTTCAATGAAAGTGATGTCTTTTTGAGAGAAAAGATTCCAACGGATGTCTGAAAGAGAGAGTGACATTAGCCTTTGAGACCACTTCAACCTTTGCTCGTTCTTCAAAACTGATGGAGGAAGGTGCAAAATAAACCACCTGGATAGTAACGGTATGCAACCCATGAGAGTTCCTTGTCTTTTAGTAGTACGAGTGTGGAGAGAATGTAGAATGTCTCCAAGTAAAGTAGGCACTGGATTGCGAGTAAGAAATAACTTGATGGCGTTGACATCTATGAATTGATCCGAGTTAGGGAATAGAACCAAACCATAGATTAGAAGGGCCAAGATGTCTTCGAATGCATGGAAACTCATAACTTTGAGGAATTCTCGGGCTTTCTTAATTAGGAACTTAGCAAGTAAACCCTTAACTCCACTTCTTGTTTCCCAATTAGCTTCAATGTCTGAGCGTTTAAGATGTAATGCTGATGCAATGTCTTCGTACCTAGGAACCTTTTCTAAACCGGTAAATGGCATTTGGTCAAGAATAGGTATCCCAAGTAGCTTAGAGAACTCTTCCAAGGTAGGAACCAACTGATAATTTGGGAATGTAAAGCAATGGTGTTTCGGATCGAAGAACTGGAATAGGACATGCATCATATCCTCTTCAAAACCGGAGATAACCAAGTCAAGTAGATAACCATGTCTTTTGATGAACTGGGCATGATCGGGAATTTCTGAAACCAATTCTTTGAGTTAAGAAGGTATACCCATGAAGTTGATTCAGATAGTCTTTCTAGAAGCCATAATACCTACAAAACAGAGCAAAGATAAATCCTTAGGTCCTTGAAATAGTTAGAAATGATATGCAATGCGATGATGTCATGATGTCATGTTTAGCACACACAAACAATTCACACAATGAGCCTAGGTTTAAGGCTTGCATGAAGTATAGGTGATTACCCCACCAAAAGATTGAGTTTGTTCATCCTGTCCTATGATAGTAACCGAGTTCTAGGAATCTCATATCATTGATCTTTCTCATAGGCGTTTATTTCAATAAGACTACCAAGTGGTCGACCGAAAATATCCCAAAAGTCTGATCTTAATGAGCGTAGCATCGAGTATCAGCCAACCTCGGTCTACACCAAAGTCGGCCATCTCACTACCTTCTAATGGCCAAGATGGGTCAATTAAGGTTCTAAAAGTTTAGTTAGTGCTGATGACACCACGCAGAATCCAAATACTATCCTCAACTTGGAAATGAAGAGTATCAGGACATCCAAAGTGTCACACTAACGTAGCCATCATGTTGACCGTTTCGATATACGTCTAACGGTCGCGACGATCTAATGCTACTTACCTATAAAGAAACCTGGATCCGGGTGTAGGATCCCCCACAAATATAATACCCAAACAACCCTTAAAGATAAAGCAACCCAATCAAACAGAAAGCAGTAAAAGTGATCTAGAAATCCCTATGGTATTCTCTCTTTAGGGTTGATCGCGACTTTATCGTCTATTAATCAGCAGACTGCAAGTGCACAGTCCTATCGCGTAGTTTTAAAAGATATCGAACCCACAGAGACTATAAATCGAACTATTGTTATCCTAAGTTACGTATCTACTAAGGCGAATAATTCTTTAAGATTTTGGTTAAGGAAAATATAATAAATAAATAGATATTAGTATGTAATTCGTCTAACCTAAGGGATCCAATTTCCACCGACGTGTTACTCAAGTTGAATAAAAATCCTATTTCAAAACAATATTCATCTAAAGATCCTATCTCAACGTCTCTGTTGAATCGGATCATGTAATTAAATCCTAACGTATGCTCTCGCTATCCCGAATTTAAAACACTTTTGAAAATAAATAAAGTTTAATCTCTTTTAAAACTATAGATCTTTAAAATTAATACCTAGTATCCACTATCGGTTCTAAACCTCAAATCGCTCGTTGGTTTCTAACCTTAATCCAGTTTATTAACCTCAAACTTTCGCTCTGTTGGTTTCTAAACCTTTTAATAAATTAAATTAGATATCTAAATCAGAAAGAATATTTTTAACAACGTAACATTATGCCAGTTTATTTTCAGATTCCTTTGGTTCGATTAATTTACATACCAATATCGAAAAGAACTTAGCCAGACATATTAATTAACTCAGACATGCATAAATAATATGGTTTAATATATTTAAACATTTCCACAATTAAATAAATAATATCAGGCAACAATAAATAAAATAAAATAAAATAAATAAATAAATAAAACCTGAAATTAAGAATGCTGGAAATAATCCTGTTCTTGACTTCTTGAATTGAAAGGAAAAATAAAATACGACAAGGAATAAAAAGCACTGGATCTAACGTAAGGTTAGATCAGTGAAAACTGAAATAAAATAAATTCAAAGTACAAAACTGGAATAAAATTGCGAAATAAGAAATAGCGGTTGTTCGGTAAAAATGCCGACCCTTAATTCTGAAACTGGGACTCCTATTTATAGATGCATGAAGTAACTTCCTTTCCTGAATTTTCGTACGCAAGCATGCGTGAACGTGGAGCGAAAATAGTGCCTTGAGAGTCGGAGGCGGGGGCCTCAAGAATAGGCATACGTGGGAGGCGTGCGTCTTAAGAAGTTGGAAGAAGTGGTGGACCCCACTTGCGAGGGAGGCGGGCGCCTCCACGTGGCCCTTGACTTTGAGACGTGCGTCTCAACTGCTGCGAAAATGGAGGGCCCCACTTGCTAAGGAGGCGGGCGCCTCCGAGGAAAGAGGAAAGTTGAGACGACCGTCTCAGCCCACGTGGCAAGGGCATGTGCGTGCTGGTCTGGGCTTGCTTTCTTTGGGCTTAGTCTTGGACCTTTGCTATAATTGTTTTCTTCTTCTTAACACCTCCCTTTTACTATATCACACCTTTTGCTTCATTTCTTTGCTTTTTAATCCAATTTTTCCTCGATTTTACTTCTTTGCTCGATTTATCTTTATTTAATATAAAATACCTGAAACATAGAAAATACCAACGTAATATAGAAATAAAGTGAAATAATTAAATAAAAACATTAACATTATTTATGAAAAATACATCAAATATGTTATATAAAATCGTGTTATCAAGGGTGTCTCCCCGGCAGAGTCGTCAATTCTGTAATACGATGAACTGACTTTGAGATTTTTGTATCGCAAATGTGCGGATAGCAAGAGTCGCCACCGACTTTTCTTTTATCCAATTAAGGGGAGGTAAAAAGTACAGAAAAAGACCTTCGTTAGATTCTGAGTAAGGGAGAAGGTTATGAAAAGGGAAGGTATTAGCACCCCTTTTCATCCGTAGTTATCTACGGGCTCTTAGTTGCTCTTTAGGTCACTTTAAAATTGCTTTCTGTGTGTTTGATAAAAATGTTTTGAAAAGGCATTTCGTTTTGACTTTGTAATGATTCATGTAGGAATGTATACAAAGTGTTCGGAAATGTTTCGTTTTTTTGAAAAGAGTTTGAACTTTTATAAAAGTGTGTGGTGTGAAAAGTATTTTGATAGAGCAAGCAACTAAAAGTCTTATTACCTACTCAGAATGGTCGTTTTCGTGTTATTTTACGTTCCTTTAGAATAGTGCTATCCATACCATTAGTTGGTAGGTAACCCTATTCGTTGGATGTAAGCGGGACATTTGAAGGGACATCGGATGGTCATAGAAGGCAACTTGTAGGAGTATCCTAGCACATTCGAAGGGACGATCATCACTTTTCGTAGGCAACAATCGAGGGACGAGATCATGTATTCGTAGGCGACATCGTGGGTCTATGATCTTTGTATCGAAGGGACTATGATGATATGTTTGTAGGCAACGGTGCTAGGATACCTCTACGCTCGAGGGACTTGACCATTTGTATTCGTAAAGGCAACGGGAGAGAATTACCCTAAGGGGTGCATGTGTGGAAAGAGTGTGTCAATTCAGATATTTTTATCTTGGAATTATGAGTGATCTATGTCCATTTTTTATCTTGCCATACACGCCTAATTACTAGCAGTTTATAGAGTGCAAAAAGTAAATTGCGGAAATGTAAAGTGTGGAAAGTAAATGTCCTACGCTATTACATGGCTTTGGGGCAGATACATAATGAGAGTGCGGAAAATAAAAGCCCTAATTAAACTATTACATCCCATAGGCAATTACATAATTGAAAAAGAAAAGCAAGAAAAATCGTCCGAAACGTTACAACCTGTGAACAGATGCATAATCGGAAATATGAGAAAATTGCATAAGAAGAAAATGTTAATAAAAATAAATATTTTTGAATGAGGAAAAAGGTTTTGGGTTAGTAATGACATTAACATGATAAGATAAATTTTTGGAATTGATTTGATAATTTAAAAACAATTAAAAGTCATTTAAACAATTAATTAGTAATTAAATTAAATATGCATGCAAAAATAATAATTTTAATGCTAAAAATTAAATAAGTATTTTTCTGATGATTATGCAAAAAATAAATATTTTTGGTGTTTTTTAGATGCATGATAAAAAATATTAAAGATAAATTAAATAGTATAAAAAATATTAAAGAAAAATAGAAAATATGAAAATATAATGTTAGTTTTCTAACTTGTAAAAAACATGTGTCATGGCTGGGAATCGAACCGGTGACCCTTCCTTCATACCTACGCGCCTTGACCAACTGAGCTAGAGCGTCCACGTGTTTAAGAATTGAAACGAGTTGTTTTTAAACGTTCTTGCTCCCTGGGAATTCAAATCACGCGCGAAGAACAACTTCTTCTTCGTTTGAATTTCTGGAAACTTAGCGTCGGCTAAGTTTGACGCTATGACCCCTGCATATTTCAAAAACTCCATACAAGCAATATAAATGGATTGTGAGCACATGAATCGATTGCAAATGAAATTCTAAACACACTGGTGGCATTCATTTGGTCCAATTTTTCCGTTTTAAGGAAATCCTAAATTGGTTCAGAAAACCCTAACTATGGTGAATAACGTTTCAAGCCATGAAAATGCAATTGGATTGTCCAGAAAGCTTGCAAACTTCAAACTAAACACAAAGCAAACATCAAAACACGTTAAAAATGCATGAATGATAGAAATCGAAATTTGAAAAAGTATGAACAAACCAAATCGTGTTTTCTCAATTCTTGATGTTTTTGAGAGATGTAAAGGTCTGGATCGACTCAAGAGGCTTCAAGGAATGCGATGGATGGTTTAGAATTGACTGAAACAAGCTGGAACTAAGGCTACCACTTGCTTGAAGAGCACGGTTTTTTTGACTTAGGTTAGGGTTCTTTTGAGCAATTTTTCTGTTCTTGTTCATGTGGTATGCATTGTACATTTATAGTAGATGGATTTTGGGCTGATTTGAAGAACAACTAATGATCAATCAATGCAAAAAATATTTGATTTTGTACAAAATCAAATCTTCCTTTTTTGATCCAATTTCAATCAAATTCTTGCCAAATCAATGCAAATTTCGAAATTTGCCAGCTTGTGTGAGTTACTTGGATCTCAAGTATGAGAGAAAAATCAATTTTGCATTTAATTTTGATTTTATGCCTTATTTTTTAATTTAATTTTGATTTTATACCTTATTTTTTAATTTAATTTGTTTTTAAATGAATAAAATCCAAATTAAATAGAAAAATAAAGATAAAATTCGTGGCATTGGGCTTGAAGGTTCCAAATAAGATAAGGAACAAGTTTAAACCAAGAAAAACTAGGCCCATTTGCAAAATTTTGGATTTTGACAAGTATATCTCTTTGTGCACCTCTTCAAAAATGCCCAACTTCTGCAAGGTGTATTTTGCTCAATTTTCCACTTTTTTTGAATGTTCTTAGACTTTTTGGAAAGCTCTAATTTTCCTCTAAACAACCTCTTTGGTTTCATCTCAATTGGAGTTTCCATGCTCAATAAATCTTCAAAACAAAAAGTTGACTTTTCGTTGACTTTGAAAAGGACCTGTAATGTTTTGATCCATATCTTCCAAATGAAGCATTTTTTGGACATTCTTGTGAGACATGAAGTTGTAGAGAATTGAATTTCCTTCAAAATTAGAGGTGGTGGAAAAATTTCTGAGAAAGTATGAAGAAGTTATGCTCAGTCAAAGTTCAGTTGACTTTTCATTTAAAAACCCTAATTTGGAAAGTTTGACTTTTGTGCAAATCTTGAGTTTTCTTGATGAATTATGATCAACCCTTGATCAAATGATGAATGTGACTTCAAAATGAGGATGTTGACCAAAAATCAGGAAGTTTGACTGTATGTTGACCACAATTGACTTTTTGTCCAATACAAGTGATTTTCAACCATCTGAGCAATTGTCTGAGGAAACTTGACTTGTGAGGCTTGAAACTTGACATGGAGAATCTATGAAGCATATGAGGAGGCATGATGACCATTGGAGATTGTGGAAGTCCATCTGGATATGAGGATAGCCAAACCCTAGTTTGAGTTGATTGTCTAGGAGAGGGTTTGTCTGATCAACCCTTGAGGAATCCTTGAGCATGGATGTATGAAATGTTTTCAGAAGCAGGAGGGAAAATTTTGGGGTATGACAGACATCACTTCATCATAGATCTTGTGGAGGAAAGAGTGATTAATTTGGAACATGTTGCCACTGAACTACAACTGCCTGATATTTTTACCTAGGCACTAGATGCTAGTCAGTTTGAAAACTTAAGGGGCAAGCTGAGTATTTTCCAATATGAAGAGTTGTAGCAATTAATTTTGCTTAAAACAAGGAATGAAAGAGATATTTTAATTAATTCTATTGTGATTGGGCTAATAATTAGTTTCCCTCTTTTTTTCCAAAAGTTTAAGAAGAGGAATAAACACACTTATATTTTATTCCTCCCAGTTTGTTGTATCACTCTCCATTCTCACAAAAGAAAATTTCAAACTTGCTTTCACTTGTATTCTCAATTCCTCAAGATGTCTCAACAATCTGTGTCATCATCTTCATCAAAGGCAACTACTTCTTCTTCTCCCACTCACATAGACCCTAGGGCAAACGTAAGTCCCATGGATGCTGAGGTCCTTGAGGTAACTCCCCTTCGTGCAATGGCAGCTGACCCTGTGACACCCCAAAATAATTCGGTAATTAAATAATTATGATTTTTAATTATTAATTTAATTAAGGATGTAATTTATTAATATATTGGATTTATTGGGTTTAATTATGGAATAAAGAATGGATTTATTAGAGGTGTGTTGAGTAAAGTGGGGTGTGAGGAGTAAAAGACTCTACTCACATTATTGAATTTATTTTATTTATGTTAAAAAGGAATAAAATAAGGAAAGAAAGAAAAGGAGTTATTTTGGAGAAAACAAAGATACGTGAAGTTGAGAAGAGGAAGAGGAAGGAAGAAAACCTAAAGTGTCAGAATTCGAAGAACTCACAAGGTAAGGGGTGATTTTGATTAGTTAATGCATATTATCGGTTTAGATATTCAATGGTATGATCATAGTATGTTAGGGAATCCCGGTTTAGAATGTTAGGGTTCCGTAGAATTATCCCTATTCTGTCGGATTATAGATTGAAAACAATTAGAGTGTCAGTTGATGAATAGGAATGATGGAATATTGTGGTTTGATGTGATAAATGATGCAAATTGATGTGTTTTAGTGTTTCCCATGTTGGAATTCGTATGGGTAAGTTTGGGTTTGATTGAGAATGAATGAATGCTGTCAAAAGTGCAGGAAATGGCTCTGCAACACGTGGGAACCGGTTCCCAGTGGGGAGGAACCGGGTTCCACTTTGAAAAATTTACAAAAACTTGAAAATTGCACATAGGAACCGGTTCCTGTATGGGAGGAACCGGGTTCCACGTTGATTTTTCCAGAAAAACATAAATTTTCTTCTGGGAACCGGTTCCCTACCTGGAGGAACCGGGTTCCCCATACATTTTTCCAGGGGCGTGGTATTTTTGAAATGTGGGAACCGGTTACTCCCAGGGAGGAACCGGGTTCCACTGAAACTTTTTGGAAAATTTTTAAAACTTTGAAAATTCATAACTTTCAAACCGTACGTCCGTTTTGAGCGCCGTTTTGGACGTTGTTTCTCAAATTTAATGCTCTATCTTATAAAATGAAAAGATTTTCTAAAACTTGAAATTATTTTGGAAAGGAGTCGAATTTCGAAATAAATGATTATTGACTAACACATAATGATGTATATGTAGCAGAGGACCTTCGGTGATGGAGGTATTGGTATTGTGTGGATGTAAAGCATGTTTATGCCGATGTTAATTGTATGCATGATTTGGTTGAAATATCATGTTGATTGGTTTGATTCAGTTATGTTAGATTGATGTATACATAGACTGATTGATGTTGCATGCTAGTGATGTGCATGCATATGCATTGTTTTGGTGAAGTTAATTCCCATTGTGCGGAATTTGACTTGGATTGCCGATAACCGATACCCGAGTGAGGATGGGTGGTTAGGCTGGATTCGTGTCCGGGTGTTTATGGACGAATCGATGGTTACTGTATCCGGTTGATGATGGATCAGTGTTGGGTGACTTGGTCACGTGTTGGTACCACATGCATCGTGTCTGCATTTGTGTTTGCATGGAATTGTAACATGTTAGGATGTCTTCCAGTGTTGCAATTCTTTTGTTGTCTATTGATTATGCATAATGACTTGTATGAATGTGGTTGTGTGTTGAATCTGAACTTGTGCTAAGTGGGTGAAATAATATGCTTGTGATATATTATTGATTGAAAAGCTTATAATGTGTTTTAATTATGAGAAGTCTCACCCTTACTTTACAATTTCAGATTAAAGTTAGCAGCTGAGGAGTTGGTGAGGATGGCTCTAGAGCTTAGTATTTAAGTCCGCGTGTCAGTGTCATGCTTTGATTAGATTGTAACAATGGGGAACGTTAGTTAAGGAATTAGATATTGTTCAATTGTCTCTTTAAATTTGTTGGGAATAATAATGATTGGATTATTCCGTTTTGGTTATGATATTTTTCCGCTGTGTAAGACATGGTCTTAATTGACTGAATTATCTGAATATTGATCCTCAGTGTAGCATGGCTACCGTTTATTTGGAGTTTCTTTTATTTATTAATTGTGGCATCCCTGTTCCGTGTTAACTCTGATAAATTATGACATTAATCGTTGATATAATTGATATTATTCAGGGTATTTTAGAAGGGGTGTTACAATAGTGGTATCAGAGCATAGTCGGTCTTGTCTTGTGTCGTTATCCCTTTTAGTATGCGACTAGTGTAAGATGACACTGTCGATACTTGTGTGCTGATGAGGTTGTTTTGTAATGTTACAAGAACAATGGAGGGAAGAGGTAACGGAAGGAATGATGATGCTATTGCTGAGGCTTTGGGGATGTTGGCTGGAGTGCTCGGAGGAAACCAGCAGGGAGCTGTGATTGGTGCTGACAGACAATTGGGGAATTTTCAGAGGAATAATCCTCCATTGTTCAAGGGTGCACATGATCCCGAAGGTGCTCAGAAGTGGTTGAAGGAGATCGAGAGGATCTTCAGAGTGATTGACTGTGCTGAAGGGCTGAAGGTGAGATATGGAACTCACATGTTAGCAGAGGAAGCTGATGACTGGTGGGTTGCTACCAGAACTGAACTGGAAGAAGATGGTATTGCATTGACTTGGGCTGTGTTCAGGAGAGATTTTCTGAGGAGGTACTTTCCTAAGGACATCAGAGGTAAGAAGGAGATTGAGTTTCTGGAACTCAAACAGGGTAACAAGACTGTCAGTGAGTATGCTTCGAAGTTTACTGAGTTGGCGAAGTATTATGCTCACTATACTAACGATGCAGATGGAGAATTTTCCAAATGTATCAAGTTTGAGAATGGTCTTCGTGATGAGATTAAGCAGGGTATTCGGTATCAGCGTATCCGAAGATTTTCTGATCTGGTTGACTGCAGTAGGATTCTAGAGGAGGATCTTGCTAACACTAAGTCGAATGCTCGAGGGTTTGTTGATAGGAAAGGTAAGTAACAGATGGATCGTGGTAAGCCTTATGATAGGAGTAATCAGAGATCCGGCGGTTGGAAGAAGTCTGGGGGAGGAGATTCTAGTTCTTCCGTTAAGTGCTACAAGTGTGGTGAGACAGGACATCGTATGGTGGACTGTAAGAGTAATGACAAGAAGTGTTTCAAGTGTGGGAAACTTGGCCATGTGGCCAATGATTGCAGAGTGAGAGTGGTGACTTGTTACAACTATGGTGAAGAAGGTCATACTCGTCCTCAGTGCACAAAACCCAAGAAAGAGCAAGCTGGTGGTAAAGTGTTTGCATTGTCTGGATCAGAGACTAAACCAGATGATCGGCTGATTAAAGGTACATGTTTTATTAATGACATACCTTTGATTGCGATTATTGATACTGGAGCTATGCATTCTTTTGTTGAGTTAGATTGTGCTAAAAGATTAAATTTGGAAATTTCTAATATGGATGGAAGTATGGTTATTGATACTCCTGCGTCGGGTTCAGTGACTACTTCATATGTTTGTAGGAATTGTCCTGTTGTGATTTTTGGTAGGGGTTTTGGTATGGATTTAGTGTGACTACCGCTAGAACAACTTGATATCATCCTTGGAATGAACTGGTTGGAATTCAACCAGGTTCATATCAACTGTTTTGAGAAGACGGTCATTTTCCCTGAGGAGGTCAAAGTCGAAAATGAGATTATGTTAGTTAAGCAGATGAACCTAGCTGTAAAAGATGGTGCGGTGGTGTTTATGTTGTATTCTACGATAGAAGCGGAGGGAAAAGCAAAGAGTGATGGATTTCCAGTGGTGAATGAATTCCCAGAGGTGTTTCCGGAAGACGTTAGTGAGTTGCCGCCTGAGAGAGAGGTAGAATTTACTATAGATTTGATTCCTGGAACTAGACCGGCGTCGATGGCGCCTTATCGCATGTCGGCATCTGAATTAGCGGAACTGAAGAAGCAGTTAGAGGAATTGCTTGAGAAGAAGTTTATTCGTCCGAGTGTTTCGCCGTGGGGTGCTCCGGTGTTGTTGGTTAAGAAGAAGGAAGGTTCAATGAGATTATGTGTTGACTACCGACAGTTGAATAAAGTTACAATCAAGAATCGGTATCCTTTGCCGAGGATTGATGATTTGATGGATCAACTCGTTGGAGCTTGTGTATTTAGTAAGATTGATCTGAGATCTGGATATCATCAGATTCGTGTGAAGTCGGAGGATATTCAGAAAACTGCATTTAGAACGAGGTATGGGCATTATGAATATTCTGTTATGCCGTTTGGAGTTACTAATGCACCTGGTGTTTTCATGGAGTATATGAACAGGATATTTCATCCGTATCTTGACAAGTTCGTAGTAGTGTTCATTGATGATATTCTGATTTATTCGGAAAGCGATGAGGAACATGCAGAACATCTCAGAGTTGTGTTGGAATTGTTGAAAGAGAAGAGCTTTATGCGAAGTTGTCCAAGTGTGAATTCTGGTTAGATGAAGTGAGTTTTATTGGCCATGTAATTTCCAAGAATGGAATTGCTGTGGATCCTACGAAGGTAGAGGCAGTATCTTAGTGGGAAGCGCCGAAGAATGCTTCTGAGATCCGTAGTTTTCTGGGTCTTGCAGGTTATTACCGGAAGTTTATCGAAGGATTTTCCAAACTAGCGTTGCCATTGACTAAGTTGACCAGGAAGGGTCAGATATTTGTTTGGGATGTTGAATGTGAGAAAGGATTTCAAGAGCTGAAGAGGAGGTTGACAAGTGCTCCAATCTTGATTTTGCCAAATCCGACTAAGTCTTTTGTTGTGTATTGTGACGCATCATTAATGGGATTAGGTGGCGTGTTGATGCAAGATAAGCAGGTTGTGGCTTATGCTTCACGACAATTGAAAGTGCATGAAAGGAATTATCCGACTCATGATTTGGAGTTGGCAGCTGTTGTGTTTGTTTTGAAGTTATGGAGGCATTATTTATATGGTTCTCGGTTTGAAGTACTTAGTGATCACAAGAGCCTGAAGTATCTCTTCGATCAGAAAGAGCTGAACATGAGGCAGAGGAGATGGTTAGAATTCCTAAAGGATTACGATTTCGGTTTGAATTACCATCCTGGTAAGGCAAACGTTGTTGCGGATGCTTTGAGTAGAAAGTCCTTGCATATGTCGATGTTAATGGTCCGTGAGTTAGATTTGGTTGAGTAGTTCAGAGATTTAAGTTTGGTCTGTGAAACTACCCCGGATAGTGTGAAGTTGGGTATGTTGAAACTGACTAGTGGTATTCTGGAAGAGATTAGAAATGGACAGAAGTCTAATGTTGGTTTAGTTGATAAATTGACATTGATCAACCAAGGTCAAGGAGGCGAGTTCAGAATTGATGAGAATGGAGTTATGAGATTTGGTGATCGGGTGTGTGTTCCGGATGTTGCCGAGATCAGGAAGAGTATTTTGGAAGAAGGACATCGAAACGGGTTGAGTATTCATCCCGGTGCTACTAAGATGTATCATGATTTGAAGAAGTTGTTTTGGTGGCCTGGAATGAAAAAGGAAATTGCTGAGTTTGTGTATGCTTGTTTGGTTTGTTAGAAGTCGAAGATTGAGCATCAGAAACCGTCAGGATTGATGGAGCCGTTGTTTTTTCCAGAATGGAAGTGGGATGGAATCTCAATGGATTTTATGTCTAGTTTGCCAAGGACAAGTAATAATTGTGATTCTATCTGGGTGATTGTGGATAGGTTGACAAAATCTGCTCACTTCATCCCGATAAGAATGGATTATCCGATGGAGAGGTTGGCAGAATTGTATGTTGAAAAGGTTGTAAGCTTGCACGGTATTCCTTCTAGTATTGTGTCGGATCGAGATCCGAGGTTTACATCTAAGTTCTGGACGGGATTGCAAGAAGCTTTGGGTACCAAGTTGCGTTTAAGTTCTGCTTATCATCCACGCATGATGGTCGACGGAAAGGACGATCTACCGTTAGAGGATTTGCTGAGAGCTTGTGTGTTAGAGAAGGGTGGAGCTTGGGATATTTATCTACCGTTGATTGAGTTTACCTACAACAATAGTTTTCATTCGAGCATTGGTATGGCTCCGTTCGAGGCATTGTATGGTAGGAGGTGTCGGACACCATTGTGTTGGTATGAATCGGAGAGGTCAGAATTGGACCGGAAATTGTTCAACAAACTTCGAAAAGATTAAGATGATTCAGAGAAGATGAGGACTTCGTAGTCGCCGAAAAGTTATCACGATAAGAGGAGGAAAGATCTTGAGTTTAGTGAAGGAGAACATGTTTTTATGCGAGTTACTCCGATGACGGGTATTGGTCGAGCCTTGAAGTCAAAGAAGTTGACTCCGCATTTTATTGGTCCGTTTCAGATTACCAAGAGAATTGGGAAGGTTGCATATCAGATTGCTTTGCCGCCGTCACTTGCAAATTTGCATGATGTTTTTCATGTATCTCAGCTAAGGAAGTATATTGCTGATCCGTCTCATGAGATTCGGGTAGATGATATACAGGTACGAGAGAATTTGGCTGTGGAAGCGGTAACTGCAAGGATTGAGGATCGGAAGTTGAAACAGTTGCGAGGCAAAGAGATCGCATTGGTAAGAGTGGCTTGGGGAGGACCAGCAGATGGGAAATGTCACTTGGGAGCTAGAGAGTCAGATGAAGGACTCGTATCCCGAACTATTCGTCTGAGGTATGTTTTCGAGGATGAAAACTCTTTTAGTTGGGGAGAGTTGTGACACCCCAAAATAACTCGGTAATTAAATAATTATGATTTTTAATTATTAATTTAATTAAGGATGTAATTTATTAATATATTGGATTTATTGGGTTTAATTATGGAATAAAGAATGGATTTATTAGAGGTGTGTTGAGTAAAGTGGGGTGTGAGGAGTAAAAGACTCTACTCACATTATTGAATTTATTTTATTTATGTTAAAAAGGAATAAAATAAGGAAAGAAAGAAAAGGAGTTATTTTGGAGAAAACAAAGATACGTGAAGTTGAGAAGAGGAAGAGGAAGGAAGAAAACCTAAAGTGTCAGAATTCGAAGAACTCACAAGGTAAGGGGTGATTTTGATTAGTTAATGCATATTATCGGTTTAGATATTCAATGGTATGATCATAGTATGTTAGGGAATCCCGGTTTAGAATGTTAGGGTTCCGTAGAATTATCCCTATTCTGTCGGATTATAGATTGAAAACAATTAGAGTGTCAGTTGATGAATAGGAATGATGGAATATTGTGGTTTGATGTGATAAATGATGCAAATTGATGTGTTTTAGTGTTTCCCATGTTGGAATTCGTATGGGTAAGTTTGGGTTTGATTGAGAATGAATGAATGCTGTCAAAAGTGCAGGAAATAGCTCTGCAACACGTGGGAACCGGTTCCCAGTGGGGAGGAACCGGGTTCCACTTTGAAAAATTTACAAAAACTTGAAAATTGCACACAGGAACCGGTTCCTGTATGGGAGGAACCGGGTTCCACGTTGATTTTTCCAGAAAAACATAAATTTTCTTCTGGGAACCGGTTCCCTACCTGGAGGAACCGGGTTCCCCATACATTTTTCCAGGGGCGTGGTATTTTTGAAATGTGGGAACCGGTTACTCCCAGGGAGGAACCGGGTTCCACTGAAACTTTTTGGAAAATTTTTAAAACTTTGAAAATTCATAACTTTCAAACCGTACGTCCGTTTTGAGCGCCGTTTTGGACGTTGTTTCTCAAATTTAATGCTCTATCTTATAAAATGAAAAGATTTTCTAAAACTTGAAATTATTTTGGAAAGGAGTCGAATTTCGAAATAAATGATTATTGACTAACACATAATGATGTATATGTAGCAGAGGACCTTCGGTGATGGAGGTATTGGTATTGTGTGGATGTAAAGCATGTTTATGCCGATGTTAATTGTATGCATGATTTGGTTGAAATATCATGTTGATTGGTTTGATTCAGTTATGTTAGATTGATGTATACATAGACTGATTGATGTTGCATGCTAGTGATGTGCGTGCATATGCATTGTTTTGGTGAAGTTAATTCCCATTGTGCAGAATTTGACTTGGATTGCCGATAACCGATACCCGAGTGAGGATGGGTGGTTAGGCTGGATTCGTGTCCGGGTGTTTATGGACGAATCGATGGTTACTGTATCCGGTTGATGATGGATCAGTGTTGGGTGACTTGGTCACGTGTTGGTACCACATGCATCGTGTCTGCATTTGTGTTTGCATGGAATTGTAACATGTTAGGATGTCTTCCAGTGTTGCAATTATTTTGTTGTCTATTGATAATGCATAATGACTTGTATGAATGTGGTTGTGTGTTGAATTTGAACTTGTGCTAAGTGGGTGAAATAATATGCTTGTGATATATTATTGATTGAAAAGCTTATAATGTGTTTTAATTATGAGAAGTCTCACCCTTACTTTACAATTTCAGATTAAAGTTAGCAGCTGAGGAGTTGGTGAGGATGGCTCTAGAGCTTAGTATTTAAGTCCGCGCGTCAGTGTCATGCTCTGATTAGATTGTAACACTGGGGAACGTTAGTTGAGGAATTAGATATTGTTCAATTGTCTCTTTAAATTTGTTGGGAATAATAATGATTGGATTATTCCGTTTTGGTTATGATATTTTTCCGCTGTGTAAGACATGGTCTTAATTGACTGAATTATCTGAATATTGATCCTCAGTGTAGCATGGCTACCGTTTATTTGGAGTTTCTTTTATTTATTAATTGTGGCATCCCTTTTCCGTGTTAACTCTGATAAATTATGACATTAATCGTTGATATAATTGATATTATTCGTGGTATTTTAGAATGGGTGTTACAGACCCTACTAAGGTCAAGAAGCTGCGAACTAGACATGCAAGAAGATCACAAGCTTCTCCCTCTGGTAAATTTTCTCAACCATCATCTTCTGTTCCTCCTGAGATAGCTAATAGGGAGGGTTCTGCTTATGTTCACCAAGCCATTGCTAGATTGGTAACTAGGATTCTTAATGAGAATCACTCTGTTCCTGGTGTCTCTGTACCCTTGAACCAAGAAGCTGCTAGCCCTAATTTAGAAAGTGATCCCAATGTCACTCAGAATGTTGACACACCTGATAACAACATTGAGAAATCTCCAGAGAAACCTGATGATCACCAGACCCCTACTGATAAGGCTGATGAACCTCCTGTCATTGATGTTGATGAAGAATATTCTGATAATGATTTAATTGCTAATGTCAACCCTAGCATAGCAAGAAGGCTGATGACTAGAAAGGAAAAGCAGAGTGCTGCTCAAAGCCCCTCCTAAGAGAAGGCTACTGAAGTTGTTTATGAGAAAGCTGGGCTTGAGAACAAGGCTAGAGAAGGAGCTGAAAAGGACCAAACTGCTGGAACTTCCAAAGGGAAGGGTAAGGTGAAAGCAAGGGTATCTGTTGGTAGTCTCTCAAAACCCTTGAGAAAACCTATAACCAAGAAGAGAAAGGCTCCTGAACCCTCTGAATCTGATGAGGAATCAGACTTTGATTTTGATGTTGAGAGCAATGTTCCAGACATTCCTCTCAGGAAGAAACCCTCTTCAAGCAAACTGGCTAAGGTTCCTGAGGTTGCCATTGACAATATTTCCTTTCACCATCCAGAAAATACTAGCAGGTGGAAGTATGTGTTTCTAAAAAGGATTACTTTAGAGAGGGAGCTGAACAACAATGCTCTTGACTGTAAAGAAGTAATGGAATTCATCAAGGTTGCTGGCCTACTGAAAACAGTTTCCAAGTTTTCCAGTTGCTATGAGATTCTTGTCAAAGAATTCATAGTAAATTTGTCTGGTGAATGTGCTGATGGAAAGTTAGCTGATTTTAGGTGTGTTTATGTGAGAGGAAGGAAGGTAAATTTCTCTCCATCTGTGATCAACAAATACCTGGGGAGGCCTGATGAAGCTCAACTTGAGCTTGAGGTCACTGACAACCAGGTTTGTCAAACTATCACAGCCCAACAAGTCAAGCACTGGCCTCTGAAAGGGAAGTTAACTGCTAGCAAGCTTAGTGTGAAGTTTTCCATACTGCACAAAATTGGAGTAGCTAACTGGGTTCCTACCAATCACAAATCCACCATTTCAACTGGATTGGGGAGATTTATCTATGCTGTTGGAACAAAAGCCAGTTTTGACTATGGAACTTACATCTTTGAGCAGACCATGAAACATACAGAAAGCTATGCAATTAAAGGTCCTATAGCCTTTCCCTCCCTCTTGTGTGGTATCATCATTGATCAATACCCTGATATCCTGGTAGAAAAGGACTCTGTCTGTAAAAGAGCTCCTGCTTTTGGTTTCCATTATAAGCTATTTCAGGGGAAACATGTCCCTAACTTTGTCATGACATCTGCTGAGACATCAAATGTCAAAGCTAATTCTCGGAAAGTTGATGTTATTGGCTGTGCTGAAAGAGACCTGCAGGGAGCTTGAGGCAAGAAAGAAATCTCTTGAAGAGCTGATCACTACCTTGGAGCAGGAGAAGGATGACACTTAAGTTTAGGATGAAAGGCTGGAGGAGAATGCTGATGAAGAACAACATGATGGGTCTGCAAGCAGTTCAACAGGAGAGGATACTTACCATAGTGCTTCTTCAGGAGAGGACAGTGCCTGATGTTCCATGGTTGATAGTTTGCACAGTCAGTTGCTGCTTCCTGCTGTTACTTTTTGCTGCTGTTGCTTTTGTTTGTTCTGTTTGTTTTTCTTTTGGCTGGTTGTAATTGATAACTTGGATGTATGTTAATTCTTCTGCTACTTATATAACATGATTTATGGGATTATGTAATGGTACCTTTAGCCTCTTTCTGGCTAAAAAGGGGGAGAAGAAATTATGGGTTGAATTTATCTTATTGGGTCTTGGTAGTTTAGCTTAGTTGTGTATTTTAATTTCTGCTGCATTAGTTCTCTGATAGCTTAGTTGTTTTAGCCAAAAAAATTCCAAAGGGGGAGTTTGTAAGTGTTTTTATGTTGGATGTAATTTTTGGTAAAACCAGATTTTGCCAATGTCTTGACTGATGTCATGACTTTCTGGGTTGAAGATAAATTCTGCAGAAGTAGTGTTCTACAGGTACAGCTCAGTATGGTGTGATAGCATAATAATCTGCTATGATCTGTTATGCTGGAAATCTGCAAGCAGAATGACTAATGTCATGACCAATGTTATGACATTCTGTGCAGAATATATTGTTATGCAGATTTGCTTTTCCTGAGAGTTTTCAGGATTCTGTTGAGCTGTTTTGATATGGATTATATGTGCTCACGTGGACTTGAGGTTAATTTGGTTTTAACCCTATTTTGTTATGTTGTAAAGACCAAGTCTTTAGGTTAACTTTGGTTAACCCTAGCTATTTTTATGGAAGCCCAAGTTGAAGACTTTACTGCTTCTATAATATGGAACAAACCCTTATGTTGTTTGTGCGCCTTTTCTGTGAAGAAGTAGAAGCAGTTTGTAATTTGTGTTTTTAGTAATTCTTGTTAACCAATCAATTATCTTTTGATAAGTGCCTTGGAGTAGGATTTGGTTGTAAGGGTAGTTTATCACTCAAAGCTTTGAAGCACGAGTGTTGTGTCTCTTGATTAAAGCTTTGAAGCAAAATCAAGTATGTTTATTGAAGAATGTCTTCCCAATTCTATTAATCATTAGGTTAGTATCACTGCTGTGATTGAGGGGGAGTGAGTAGGAACTCAGGTCTAAGTAGGACTTAGATTGAAGTTGCATTGGGTAGGTCTTAAGTGAAGGAGATAAACTGGATGGTTTATTCCTGAATTAATACTACTTATAGTGGATTTCCTCCCTAGCTTGGTAGCCCCCAGATGTAGGTGTAGTTACACATTGAACTGGATTAACAATTGATTGTGTTCTTTACTGCGTTTTAAATTATTGTTTGGACTATTAACAGTTTGTCAGATACGGTGTCATAACATTCTCTTTGACATTAAGTATCTGCTTCCAGAATTTCAACACCCCCACTTTACACTTCACACCATCAACACTTCCCTTTTATTTTAATTAATTAATTCCAATAATCCAAAAATACCAATAATTAAGCTTCTAATTAAATTAATAATTAAAAATTTTAATTATTTAATAATCGAATCATTGGGGTGTCATAATAGCCATATCAAACTAGTTTTCTGGAACTTCAATTTCTCCATCTCCTTGAAGACCCAACAACTTCTTAATCAGATTCTCTGTAATGGAGATTTCCTTGCCCATTACAAAAGAGATAACAGTAGTTGGAGTACAAACAACATGAAGCCATAATTCCTTGACTAAAGGAGGAAAAACATGACCATTTAGACGGTCAAAGAATTGATTCCACCCTTGAAACTTCACAGCAGGAAACAAATCAAACCCATTATCACGAATATTCTCCAAATCAATAATCATCTCACAGAGAACTTCCAGATTGTATGTTGGAATCTACATAGTCCTTTCTGGGTTGGTTTGAGATGTGTTTGTAGGGACCAAGGTTACTGGGTTGGAGGTTGAAGATGAAGACATTTTCAAAAATTGGGGTTTTAGGGTTTTTGATGAGAGAGAAAAGTAAGCGGAAATGCATAAAGGTTTTGAAAAGTGAAAAATGATAAATGAATTTTGAAAGGGTTTATATAGAAGCCACGCATGCAAATAAACGGTTAAAAAGTAATAATTAAGAAAATTAAAATCACTTTAATCGTCACACGCATTAATTATCTCTGACAGATTGAGGGATTGCTTGAGATTAGAAGAAATTTGAAAAGTTACCTAGGAGCATAATATCAATAGCTGACAAGTGTGTGGGTAGACTAACAGAAGTTATTGAACACATGTTCAACTTCTGGGTTACAGCGTTACAGCTGTTTTATTTTAATGAACTTCTGACCATAATCAGAACTTGAAACGTTTGAAGGTGTCAGAACTTCTAGATATGGTTTCTAACTTAACTTCTCTTCTCACTTCTGAAGAGTTAATTAATTAGAGGTTCATTTAACACAGAACTTCTGACTAAATTGATATTGAACAGAATTTCATTCAGGGCAATTTTCCATACTCAAATTTTTCAAAATAAATTTAAAATTTAAAATTCCTTTATGAATATAGTCCCTAATGAAATGATGTTTAAGTTCAATATGCTTTTCCTTTGAATGTAAAATAGGATTTTTAGAAAGGCAAATAGAAGAAGTACTATCACAGAAGATAGAGAGTCTTACACTCATACAGATGATAATCTTCTGGTTGACTTTTCATCCAGAACTTCTACAAATGCTGGAACTTCTGAGTTGTACATTTGTTTTGTTTCTCTAGAGGTTGAACTTCTGTTCCATTTCCCATAGTTCCAGAGCCTCTAATTTTTATCTTCTAGTTACCTCCAAGTTTAAGTTCCAGACTTTGGAACATAAACCTTCTTCCCATCATGTCTAGCTAGCATCCAGAGTCCCGGTGCCAAGTTTGGTGTTTCAACATCACCTTTTAGAATATCTACAACATAGATAATTTTTTCTTTTGGTACCCATATCCTTCTGGGTCCTTTCTGGTTAGAAGTTCTAAGGTTCTGTTTGAACCTTGGTTTAACATAAAACCTTTCAGAGTGTGATGTGTATTTAATATTGTGTGTGACCAAACTCAAATTGTTTGTGCAAGTTTTCTCGAGCTGTGAGTATCTTGTTTCACAGTCGGTAAACTTTTTGCTAAGGTAGTATATTGCATACTCTTTTCGACCAGACTCGTCATGTTGCCCCAACACACACCTCATTAAATTCTCTAATACTATTAAGTACATGATGAGAGGTCTTCCTTTGACTGGTGGCATCAGGATATGAGGTGCTTGTAGGTACTCCCTGATTTTATCAAAAGCTTTCTGGCAATCGTCGTTCCATTTTACTTGATTTTTCTTCAGTAATTTGAAAATTGGCTCACAGGTAGCAGTTAGATGTGCAATGAATCTGGCAATGTCATTCAGTCGTCCTAAGAAACCTCTGACTTCCCTCTTGGTACGGGGAGCTGACATTTCTTGAGTAGCTTTATCCTTAGAAGGGTCAACTTCGATACTGAAATTCCTGGTATGTCACAAACTCAGGATGTCTAATGGAATGTTAAGACATCTGATCTGACATTAAGTCGAATGTAGAATGGTCAGTATTTTAAATTCGCTCTACAATGTATAATGAACTATCATACCGTAACCTCGAACACCATTGATAAGTGGTTCTCGATTTAATGAAGTTCGTAATAAGGTTAATTATACAAACCGATGTCATGATGAATGCTATGACATCAAACAAATAACCAATGCGTAAAGTAAATAACACACGTAATTGTTCACCCAGCTCGGTTCAACCAACCTACATCCGAGGCTTCCAAGCCGTGGATAAAGTTCACTATTAGCAGATCAATTCAAAGACCCTACACCAACACCCCTGTGATGCCTTCTCACTTAATCACTACCCAATGACACTTTTACCTAAGTCCTACTTAGATATGAACCCTCTCACTCCCTTCAATCACACCCGTGTGATTACTTTCAGCTCATAAACTGCTCGTAAGATACACTTCCATTACACAACTTGATCATGCTTAAAAGCTTTAATCAAGTAATTCATACATCCTCTTGCCTACGGCTTTAGGAGTATGGTGACCATCCCACCCGGAGGTTCACAATAAACTAGCCCTAATGATTACATCTTTACAATACACGGCTTGCTTACAATTAGGTTACAATACTTTTATTTATAACCCTTTACCCAACTGGATTTGGGCCTTCATGACAAAGCGCTTCAACAACTCGATAAAATAAGTAAAACTTCTACAAGTTAGGTCTTCAATCGAGCTTTTCTCCTTATCCTTAGCTTCGATTGAATCTTCTAGGGCTCCACATATGCCTTCAATTTTCGCTACTTGTTATGCATTCTATTTGGCAATATTCGCATAACTTTAGGAATGTAATCGCACTGCACTTGACAGTTCAAGAGCTTGATGTCCGATATGATGTTATGACATCTCTTGTGACATGTTGTTCCGTATGTTGAATTAAATCAACACAACATGTTTAGGCATTTACAATAGGATTTTCAGTCGTTCCTATTGTACATTACATTACATTATTGTTGTTTATTATTTGTTTTACAAGAAACGAGCCAATCCTAAATAAGGGCACTTACAATCTCCCTTTGGCAAATTTTGGCTAAAACAAATAAACATCACAATTGTGAGATTACAACAATAATTAAAAAACAAGTTTAGTGTTCATGATACCATTGTAGGATGTCTTGACATTGATCTTGACATCTTTGGTTGTAACCAACACTAAACATCCAGACCTCACGAACCATTTCTTGTCATCGGAGGTGGAGAAAGAGGTCCATGGAGATAAACTATCCTTTCAGGGCATCCGAGAACCCTTAAGGAGTGACCAGAATATCTCCCTTGTAACTCGTAACACGTGTCACAATCTGTTCCTAACTCGATCACAAGTCACAAAAAATTCACAAGATTTGAATTTTCATGAATTTGTGACACGTATAATTGTGATCATAACTTTGTGTAGTCGATAAGGACAATGACAAAGAAACACTCCTTTCTCCCCTTTTGGCCAAAAATTGACAAAGAAAGCCCTCACAAAACCAGATCCAAGAACAGCTTTTCCAGATCCGTACAAACCCCATGATGGTTGTGAGAGAGAAGAATGTGTGACGGGAGTTTATATAGGAGATAGCAGGTTCAAGAAGATGGCATTAATAAATCCCGGTCAAGGATAGTCATATAAATTGTTGAATGCCTTTAATATCTCCAGTTGTTTCACCACATGAACCAATCCCAAAACATGCACAAATTTTCGTTAAGGCAATTATCGAACAAATTTAGCCTTTGACGCTTTGAAGGTCAAGATTTATTCCTTATGGGAAATGTAATGCCAAATATAGCTCCTCAGATATCCACACCACGTGGTTAAGTCATTTTCCACGTATTCTTCTTGATTCTCTCAAGGGTAATGTCTTCAAGAATGTCATGACATTCGATAGACATTACCTTACGCCTTCAAGCAGCTTCATTTTCTTCTCACATCCGCATAAAGAGAAGGACAACTAGTAGCAAGAGACTAGTATCAATAAGCATGGTCATCAATCATGCTCTTGAGTGTTGAGAACCAACACAATTACTTTCTTCCTTTTCCGCATAAAAAGAAGGAAGGAAGGAATAAACCAGAAGACTCCAAACTGCTTCACAAGACAACACAGATTAGCTCAAATACACAAGATTTAGATGCCACTTCTATTTCTTGTAGTAAAAGAAACCCCTTGAACATATGCTGAATATATCAGATTCCTTAATCTGATTTACTTTTTCTAATCTTCCATTCACTAGTAGTTGCTAGTACTAGTGAAGTCTTTACCATAATAGCATTTTTGATTTGCCAGACCAAGTTGCTATTAATAAGATCCGAATCAAAATTGCTCCAAAAGAATCAAAGTCGCCATCGATGATTCTTTTCAAAGATCTCGAGATTTTCTTCTTAAACTCGCATGATAGCAAGAGCAATTCTTGATGTTGAGACATTCTCCAAGACTTCACTTAGAAGTTCACAATGTCATATTATCAGAACACATAAACATCAGCATATCCATGTCCTCTTCTGACTTCTGATCTTCAGATTAAGTCCAACAATTTTCTCGACATATACAAAGTCTCCTTCGTATATTGTCATTATGGAAAGTACAACACATATTGACCTCCTTTGTTATGGACAATCAAAACCATTGTGGAAAACAATTAACCACTATCTCCGAGGTGATAACTCCAATCACCTTGAATCGTTTTAAGATAACAAAGACATCTAAGAAAATATGTCTTTGTATTTCACAAATTTTGACATGACTGGATGGTTGTAAGTCATGTAACCATAGTCCGAAACCAACCTCCAACCTTCTTAGTGTGCTTACAAGCTTTACTAAGATTCGGACTTCTAATGATCCGTAGGATTATCCCTTAATCAAACGTTGATCATATCATCCTTCGCCATTACATTTACTAGTAGTTGCTGATACTAGTAAATACTTCAAACCAAAAAGGTAGTTATGCATTGTTGAGCATACTACTTTTAAAACACAAGTAGAATCTTCTTATTCTAAACCAAAGATAGAACCTCCACTTCTGAATGAGGCGTTTGAATATTAAGATTCATAGTCCCAAGTCTCTGCCATAGACTTCTAACAATAATGATGTTATAACATCATCCGGGACATCGTAACCTATCCGCTGGGTTTCAAGTTGACAACCGTGGATTTATTTTCATCCATGCTCTTTATATTCCTCATATGAAAGACATGATCTTCATCTTCAGAATAAACTCACCGTAATACCCTAGAGAGAAATAAACTCTCTACCATGCTCAAAACAGTCCAGAATTCACCTTGCATGATATCATACAAACACTTAGTCTCCCATCAAAGTGTTTGTGTATATCTTTATGTAAGATCCTAATAAATACTTAGTCTCCGTCAAAGTATTCATTAATGGTTAGATTATGCCACCTTCTCAAGGTAGGATAATTGATCTAACAATCTTCGCTCCATACTTGAAGAATCACCGATCCTTACAAACTTCCTTCCAAGAAATAACTTATTTGAGATGATGTTGCAACATCGACCGACATTGATCTCAAACACATGACCCGCTTGTACTATGGTTTTGGATGAATGTCCATAGTAATTCAAGCACACTTTCTTGTAGGGAATACAAGAGTACACCAAAAGTCGATCACCTTTCATGATCGATCCACAACACCCATAAATACATGCAAGAACTAGCATGTAACATTTTCACCTTGTCTTCGCTACCCTTGATAAGATGGCTAGGTTATTCTTGACATACCCCGTAGACAAGTGCATACCCAATCTGTTCTATTATGTGAGGACACCACATAATTGAACTCAAGTAGGAAGAGGAACTTCTCATGAAAGAGTCGGGGAACCATGATCTTTGATAATAACTCCTCCTTGCTTCACACTAACAAGATCATCCTAGGTGAAATGGATGACTTTTCAAGGTGCAGACACCAACTATTGGACATTGGTTGAAACAATTCCAATGCCAAAACATTCCATGGATGATTTTTCATCGAGTGTGTTCCATGCTCATATAGACTTGACAAGAGATACAAAGCCTATATTCCTTTGATGAGAGTCATCACTAGACAAATTGAGATAACAGATTCTCAATACCGTAATGTCAAGACATTTTGTATGACATGTCTTCAAAGGTCTTCGTGTCAAGGACTCAATATCACCGATCCTTTCGAGAATCATGGAATTCTCCAATAAATGTGCAGCTTTATGAGATTGGTAGCCAATCATCCGTTGTACTCCTATACTTGGAGACCACAAAGATCATGAGAAATAAACTCAAGCATCTTATAAACCGAGTGATTGATCACCGCAGCCTCGAATGTAATGTTATCCATCATCCCTCTTTATGGACACATTGTTGAGCTCTTCACTTCGACACATAGTAAGCACTCTTTATTTGGAATTTGCCACAGTTCCATTAAGAATCCTTAGTTTGCTTGCTACACAAGTTTCGATTGCCACACTGTCACTTGTACTAGAAGAAACAGACATGAGAATGTCCAATTTGACTAGATTTCATCCGTCTCTTCTCAAAACCGTGTCTTCAATAGTTGTGATGTTGTACATCCTTTTCATCACATACTTTAAACTCTTGATTCGATTTCCACATATTTATCACATAAATATTCAGCTCCCATCCGTTATTCGCTAGAATTATCTACTCACACTTAGATGATCCCGATCGATCACTTCTTCACACTTACCAAGCATATTTACTTGGTGAAGACACAAAGATGATGTTCCAACATTAGATACGACATCATCCATCACTTGTGGGAAGGCATGGAAATCACAACTTTATGAGTTCTTTAAATACATTGAGCTCACTACTATACTCCTTAAGCCTTGGTCGAAATAAACCGACAATCGAGTAGATAACTTGATCGTGTCCCGATCAACTAATACAAAGCGTATGTCTCCTCTTCCGGATCGTGAGTAGGTCCCAAACATATGTACTCACACTACATGTGTTTAGCACCCGTAATATCTGTTCTTCAAATGGAAACCGATAATGTTCTAACATTCTTAAGAACATCGCCCATCTTCTTGAACACATCATCCTTGATGATCTTCAAGGTCTTCAAAACAACTTGCGATGAATATGAGAATCATTGATCAATTGATACTCAAGACTATCAATAAATGCCTTTATGAGTGGACTTGAGGAAGACCCAAGTATCTTTGACAACATTGATAGGTTGTAAAGTCTCTAAAAATCGTTGAGACAAACCAACAACCCTAGAGTTCTACTTTCACTTTAGGGTTGTATGTAAGCATGGAATAGCCAAATTTCAACAGATTTACACAATGCTTACTCCATATTGTAAGCATGGCACATAAGGATTGAAAATAAATCAATCCTACAATTTGTTTGCTTCTTCACCAAGCAACATCCTAGACCAAACCCTAAAGCCCCTGCTCAGAAGCTTTTAAACATAAAGGATACCTTATCAATATCTTCACCCCGCATGAAGGTTTTGATAACTTTCTCCTCGTCGAATATAGATTGAACAATGCACTCCAAAAATCTTCACTCCGCATGAAGTCTCGAATTAGTTCAACCTTACAACGATCGTGTTGGTCTAGTTATTCCCATTTTGGTCCATCCTCCACTTCTAGGGACCATTTAACATGAACACTACACGCTCAAACAATCTTCTACCTTGAACACAACCGTAAAGTATCCCCATGGATCTCATCCGTAAATGCATGTGATGCCCGCTCGATACCAATTGAAATTCTCGGTATGTCACAAACTCGATGTCTAATGGAATGTTAAGACATCCGATCCGACATTGCGTCGAATGTAGAATGGGTCAGACTTTTAAATTTCTACAATGCATAATGAACTATCATACCGTAACCCGTAACACCATTGATAAGTGCAGTTTCGATTTAATGAAGTTCGTAAGCTAAGGTTAATTATACAAACCGATGTCATGATGAATGCTATGACATCAAACAAATAACCAATGCGTAAAGTAAATAACACACGTAATTGTTCACCCGCGGTTCAACCAACCTACATCCGAGGCTTCAAGCCGTGGATAAAGTTCACTATTAGCAGATCAATTCAAAGACCCTACACCAACACCCGCTGACACCTTCTCACTTAATCACTACCCAATGACACTTTTACCTAAGTCCTACTTAGATATGAGAACCCTCTCACTCCCTTCAATCACACCTGTGATTACTTTACGCTCATAAACCTGCTCAAGATACACTTCCATTACACAACTTGATCATGCTTAAAAGCTTTAATCAAGTACATTCATACATCCTCTTGCCTACGGGCTTCATGAGTATGGTGACCATCCCACACCGGGAGGTTCACAATAAACTAGCCCTAATGATTACATCTTTACAATACACGGCTTGCTTACAATTAGGTTACAATACTTTTATTTATAACCCTTTTACCCAACTGGATTTGGGCCTTCATAGACAGAAAGCAGCTTCAACAACTCAGATAAAATAAGCGTAAAACTTCTACAAGTTAGGTCTTCAATCGAGCTTTTCTCCTTATCCTTAGCTTCCGATTGAATCTTCTAGGGCTCCACATATGCCTTCAATTTTCGCTACTTGTTATCTATCTATGTAATATTCTCGATAACTTTAGGAACAGAATCGCACTGCATTTGACAGTCAAGAGCTTGATGTCCGATATGATGTTATGACATCTCTTGTGACATGTTGTTCCAGATGTTGAATTAAATCAACACAACATGTTTAGGCATTTACAATAGGATTTTCAGGCTGTTCCTATTGTACATTACATTACATTATTGTTGTTTATTATTTGTTTTACAAGAAACGAGCCAATCCTAAATAAGGGCACTTACAGATACCTTTACCACTGACAACGAATCCCAAGAGTTTGCCTGGTCTGACTCCAAATGTGTATTTTCTCGGATTCAGTCTCAATCTGTATTTCTTCAGTCTATCAAACAACTTATGCAAATGATCAAGATGTTCTTCTTTGCTTTGTGATCGAGCTATCATGTCATCGACGTAGACCTCTATCTCGTGATGGATCATATCATGGAATAAATCCATCATAGCACGTTGATATGTTGCTCCAGCATTCTTTAACCCAAACGGCATGACCTTGTAACAGAAAGTGCCCCACTGGCTTTATGCCTCCTCAAGGTAATCCACATGGGCCGCAAGTTTTTGGTAATGTTAATCATCCATACGGAACTGCTGAGTTTTATCTTTTAGAAGGGTGTGATAATTCAGATAATGAGTTAACTACTTATCTTGGAGAGAAGTTAGAGCATAACATGGAGATAAATGTTCCCGAGTGGTGGAAAGTAAACTCTGGACGTTATCCCATCCTTGAAAATATTGCAAGAGACGTGCTTGCTATACCAATAGCACAGTGGCGCCTGAATCTGCATTTAGCACTGGAGAAAGGGTGCTTGATCCATATCGCAGCTCACTAACACCTACAACAATATAAGCACTGATATGCACCCAAGATTGGCTAAAAGGAACATCTTCATCCTTGATTACAAATGAAGACTTTGATATTCTTTAGAGATTTGAGCAAGGTATGATAAATAAGTATATTCGCTAATGTATTATTATTTATTATACTTGACGCATAATGAAATGTATTTGTATGTTTTGTAGAATTACTTTATACGGAAGATGGTGCTCGTTGTTAAACTTCTTCAACCTCTGTTGCACTAGAAGAGGACTTAACGGTAAAGAATTCTAAAGTTTGTTTCTACTCAATTTTTTATATGTGCATTTTCTGCACTAGTGCGTTTATGTTGTTGTGTGATTTTTCTGATTTCTGCACTCTAGAATTTGAAGATTTTGGTTTGAACCAATTGTTCCAAAGAATATAGACATAGGTATTCTGAATATAGACCGTGGAAATTGCAATGGTTAAATATTGCTAGTCACAAATCCCAAACTATAATTTCAGCTTTAAAAAATGTGAAGGTCATGTGTTCTCCAACTTGTCTTTTTGTTATTCTTATTTTGCTTTTATTGATTGTTTATTGTACTCAAATTAAGCTACCTATGCCAAGCAGAAAGGTTTTTGCTCCTGCTCCTGGAAAAATGATGTGCATTTTCTATTGATATATACTTGTATGCGTTTACTTTTAATGGTTTTTTCCTGTAAATATGATGTGCATTTTCTATTGATATACCTTTGAAGAAAAATGTTTGGGTACCTATATGTCATTCAAGACATAGACTCATGGTGGATTCTAAACTTAAGGATATGTGTCAGCTTGTATCATTGTTTGAACATCAGACATTTTAGAAAGAAAGAATTTTGTTGTAGTTGAAAGTCAGTTAGGAAGTAAATGTGCTTCTGCTTCTTATAAAACCAACTATTTTATATGCTGACATTCTTGTAATTTCATTCCATTCTGTGCTGCATTAAATTAATTGCAAAAGCTAATTATGCAAAAGCTGGTTAATTTTGTATGTCGAAAGGAAATTGTGAACCCGTTGAAGACAAAGAGGTTTTACTTGATTTTGTGAACAAGTTTCTACCTTCAAGGACACTGAATTAGAATGAGGGCTTCTCTATTTGTGATGATTGGAGTGGTATAACTTGCATAATTATGTATTTGCTTAAACTTTTCCAGATGGTCATTTACCACAAATTGATACATAGTTATACATTTTCTTTTATGCACTTGATATATTTTTCTTTTGTTATTTAAGCTTAATGTGATGTCTTAATGAGATTCATTTTATAAAAAATTCCCTTTTTTGAATTTAATTGTCATATTTTTTATTTAAAACATTGGCTTTAATATTAACTTTTTTAATAAAACTAATTTTTTTATAAAATTGTTTTTTTTATAAAATTGGTTTCAAAATTGGTTTTTTTTTATAAAACTGGGTTTTAAAAGTAAATAAAAAACTGGTTTTGAGAAAAACCGGTTTAAAACTGGTTTTTTAAAAACTGTTTTTTATTGTATAAAACTAGTTTAAAACCGAATTGGTCCACATGTAAACCAGTTTTAAAAAACCAAATTGTATTTTTTGAATGGGTTCTTCAGTTGTTTTTGTAGCACTGGTGTTAATAGTACTGATGTCTTTTTCTGCGTTGGTCTTGGTTTTTGAGCTTTTGTCTTCAGAAGATCTGTCTTCAGTACCTATAATTTGAAATTCTATATTGTAAATTTTTTAATTTGCTTTGACTTTTGAAGGCTAAGCTTATAATCAAATCTTACATTAATGGATTCTTCTACAATTCGTGTTTCTGTGTTGTATACTTTATAGTCTTTTGAGCGTTCAGAGTATCCTAACATGAAACACTTTTGTGCCTTAGAATCAAACTTGTTAAGATGATCTTTAGTGTTTAGAATATAGCAAGTACATCCAAATGGATAAAAATATGAGATGTTGAGCTTTCTGTTTTTTCACTATTCATAAGGAGTCTTTTTCAGAATAGGTCTTATGGAGATTCTATTCTGAATGTAGCATGCAGTGTTAATTGCCTATGCCTAGAAGTGTTTAGCAATGTTAGTATCATTGGTCATGGTTCTGGCTATTTCTTATAAAGTTCTATTCTTTCGTTAGACAACTTCGTTTTGTTGAGGAGTTCTAGGACAAGAGAAGTTATTGGAAATGCCATTTTCATGAAAAAACTAATAAAAAAATGTTTTTAAATTCCCCACCATGATCATTTTTGAATTTTACAATTCTAAACTTAATTACAGAAGGAAGAGAACACAAAATGTGACTCATCCTTGTGTCTTAAAAACTTTACCCACGTCCATCTATTTTAGTCATCTATGATCACCAATCCATACTTCTTACCACTGATGGATGTAGTTTTTACTAGTCCAAACAAATCTATATGCAAAAGTTCTAATGGTCTGGAGGTGGAAACAACATTTCTTAGATTTAAAAGAAGGTTTTGCACATTTTCCTTTTTGACATGCTTCACACAAAGCATCTGAGTTGAACATCAGGTTTGGAAGTCCTCTTACCAGATTGAGTTTTTAAATCTGAGATATTCTTCTCATAATAACATGTCTCAATCTTCTGTGACAGACCCATTGCTCATTGTTAACAGACATAAGACATTTTACATTCTTAATTTTTAGTTCAGAAAGTTTAATCTTATAAATGTTGTTCTTTCTCTTACCATTAAAAAGGATTGTTCCATCTTTCTGACTAACTGCCTTGCAAGACTTTTTATTAAAGATTATATCATAATCGTTGTCAGTTAATTCACTTATGGACAACATATTATGCATTAATTCATCTACTAAGAGAACATTAGTGTTGGTGCCATCGATTTTTTTTACTAATTCGATATAAACAATGAACTCGCCATCTAACTTTATTTATTCCTAAAGAGGAAAGGGAAAATATAGATAAAACCCAAAAATATGAAATGAAATGTGAAATGGTCTTCGAGACCAAGAGATGCAAGTTTGGGAGTGGGTTATACAAGGGGAATGTATTAGCACCCCTCACATCCATCGTACTCGATGGGAACTATTTAGTTATAAGTGTGTTTGTGTGTTTAGTGTGAAAATTTGCTATCTTCTAATTACCTAGTGCAAAAAGAGAAAAGAAATGAGACATGTTTTATTTTTTTGAAAGTGAGCTCGCCAAGATGTTAGAATTTTGTGCCTACGTATTCTCCAAGTGCGATGCGAAAGTCAGAGCTTACGTAGTTCTTGGTTGTGTTATACCCCAAAAATTTCCCTCCTACTTCTCAAGACAATTCACATCTCCGTACTTAAGAATTTCACAAGGGTTGACCAAACAAACTCTCTCCTGAGCAATCAATCCAAACTAGGGTTTTGCTCCTCTCAAGTCAAGATAGATTTCCAGTTCTCTAAGTGGTCATCATACCTCATCATATGCTTCAAGGGATCACCATGTCAAGTTTCAAGCCTTACAAGTCAAATTTGCTCATCCAATTGCTCAGATGGTTGAAAATCAACTGTATTAGACAAAAAGTCAACTGTGGTCAACATACAGTCAAATTTCATAATTTTTGGTCAACATCAATATTTTAAAGTAATATTCATCATTTGATCAAGGTTTGATCATGGTTCCTCAAGAAAAGTCAAGATTTGATCAAAAGTCAAAGTTTCTAAATTAGGGTTTTTTAGACAAAAGTCAACAGAACTTTGACCAGACATAACTTTCACATACTTTATGAGAAATTTTTTCACCAAAGCTAATTTTAAAGGGAATTCAATTCTCTACAATTTCATGTATCACAAGCTTTGGCTAGAAATACCTCATTTGGAAGTTATGGATCAAAACATTACAGGTCCTTTTAAAAGTCAACAAAAAGTCATCTTTTTGCAAAGAAGTGTTCATGAACATGGAAACTTAAATGAAGATGAAACTAAAAGGGTTGTTTATAGGATATCCCGAGCTTTCTAAAAAGTCCAAGAACACCCAATTTTTTTGAAAATTGAGCAAGATACAAGTTGTGCAAGTTAGGCATTTTTTAGGAGTGCATGAAGAGAAATACTTGAGAAAATCAAATTTTTTTCTAAATGGACCTAACTTTTGTTGGTTCAAACTTGTTTCTAATCTCAATTAGAACCTCCCAGCCCAATTCCACGCCCTTGAGATTTTTATTTTATTTATTTTGATTTTTTATTCATTTAAAGTCAATTTAATTAAAATAAAATAGCAAAAATTAAATCAATCAATGCAACGTTGTATATTTGACATTCTTGAGGTCCAAGGTACTCATTAAATAGCCAAAATTTTGAAATTATGTGATTGGCATAAGATTGTCATGAGATTGGTACATGATTGGAAACATTTGATGCAAATTGAAAAGATTGACAAATCAAATATTTTCTCATTGAATGGGATATATTTTCTCATCAATTCTTAACCTAGATCCACCCTCTATATATTCAGAAGGTTTCTAAACCCTATGGGGAGGATTTTTCGCAGCCAAGAACCATAGGTAAACTCCAAGAAAACCGTGTGATACAAGGAACTAGCAGCCAAGGTTCCAACCGGATTCAAGCCATTCCAAGCATCCCAACACATTTCTGGTGTTCCTCTGATCGATTCCAGATCATTACCAAGCCTCTAGACATCCATAATCGTAAAACCAAGAACACGGTTTGCACTTATATATTTCAATTTCGATTTTGATTATACATGCATATTTAACATGATTTGATTGTTTATTTGTGATTAGAACAATGTTTCGAAGCTGTTGGGATGGTTTGATTTAAGTTTAGGTACCGGAACCGAGATACACCATGGCTAGGGTTTACGACCTTAGATTTGGAATCCTTTGATCTAGGAAAAATTGGACCAATCCAAGGACATATTTATGATCAGGGGCTTAATTGCAATCGACCCATGTTTTCACCATGAATTTATGTTGCGTTTTCTGAATTTTTGAAAGTTGCAGGTGTTGTAGTGAAGGACAAAGTCGTCAGTAAAGGCTTTAGCAACAAATTGTGTCCGTAGGTAAAGGTCTTGCCACCTCAGCGAAAACGATGACCCCCTGCTGTAACACGGTGAACTGACTTGTTAGTGTTTTTTGTATCGCAAATGTGCGGTTAGCAAGAGTCGCCACCGACTTTTATTTTTATCCAATTAAGGGAAGGTAAAAGTACATAAAAAGACCTCCGTTAGATTCTGAGTAAGGGAGAAGGTTATGAAAAGGGAAGGTATTAGCACCCCTTTCCATCCGTAGTTATCTACGGGCTCTTAGTTGCTCTAGATCACTTTAAAATTATGCTTTCTGTGTGTTTGACAAAAATGTTTTGAAAAGGCATTTCGCTTTGACTTTGTAATGATTCATGTAGGAATGTATACAAGTGTTCGGAAATGTTTCGTTTTGAAAAGAGTTTGAACTTTGACAAAAGTGTGAGGTGTGAAAAGTATTTTGATAGAGCAAGCAACTAAAAGTCTTATTACCTACTCAGAATTGGTCGTTTCCGTATTGTTTTACTTTCCTTTAGAATAGCGCTATCCATATCATTAGTTGGTAGGTAACTCTATTTGTTGGATGTAAGCGGGACATTCGAAGGGACATCGGATGGTCATAGAAGCAACTTGTAGGAAGTATCCTAGCACATTCGAAGGGACTATCATCATTTTTCGTAGGCGACAATCGAGGGTCAAGATCATGTATTCGGAGGCGACATCGTGGGTCTATGATCTATGTATCGAAGGGACTATGATGATTTGTTTTGAAGGCAACTGTGCTAGAATACCTCTACGTTCGAGGGACTTGACCATTTGAATTCGTAAGGCAACAAGAGAGAATTACCCTAAGGGGTGCATGTGTGAAAAAGAGTGTGTTGATTTAGATATTTTTAAGAATGAAAATTAGTGGGCTATGTTGATTTTAGTCTTGCCATACACGCCTAATTACTAGCAGTTTATAGGGTGCGGAAAGTAAAATGCGGAATGTAAAGATGCGGAAAGATAAATGTCCTACGCTATTACATGGCTTTGGGGCAGATACATAATTTAAACTTGCGGAAAATAAAAAAACCTAATTTAAACTATTACATCCCATGAACAGTTACGTAATTGGAAAAAAGAAACGATAAAGAAACCGTCTGAAACGGAATAACCTGTGAAAAGATAAGAAAATCGGAAAATACGATGAAATTGAATAAGAAGAAAATATTAGTAAAATGCAACTTTTGAATGAGAAAATATGACATGTGGAAATAACATAAATATGCTAAAATAATTTTTTGAGGTTTTTGGATGCAATTTAATAATTTAAAACTAATTAAAAGTGATTTTAATGCTAAATTATGAATAAAAATAAATATGCATGCAAAATTGTATTTTTTAATTTTATAAATTAAATAAGTATTTTCAAAAAATAAATGCAAAAGGAAAAAATATTTTGATGATTTTTAATGCATGAAATAAAAATATGAAAAGAATTAAAATGATATGCAAAATATTAAAAAAAATAAGAAAATAGAAAATATAGAAAAAGTTGAAGTTTGTAAAAAAGGAATGCAAAACCGGTCCTGGGGAGATTCGAACTGGGGACCTGGGAGAGCATCTATCAACAGGAAGCGTCTTAACCACTGGGCCAAGTGGCGTTTGGTGTTGGAAAAGTGAAAATCAAATCAATATGAGTGATCACGTGTCATGAATTTGAATCAAACACAGTCAGCCACGCGTGGGGTCCATTGACTTATAACAAACGAATCAGAACGCGTTATCTCGCCACGCCAGCCTCCTCGCCGGTCAACCAAGTCAGCGACGCCGGAGCCCTAGCTCCGGTTGTCTTCTCCGGCAACCTGAAATCGAAAACAAACAAAATACGTGGAATAAATGGGAAAGGAGGACCCTACCCCCCTAAATCGGCCATGGCGAGTTCGATGGTGATATTGGTTTTTTCTGAAAGTGCCTGTAACGACCGGTTCGATTCAAACCGTTCTTTGAACCCTAACAATGGCAATAGGCATTCTGGACGTTCAAGCTTGCATGTAATGGTTCTAATGTGACCCAACAATCATCCTGAGTTCAAATAAACACACCAAAAACATTAACAATGCATGAAATATTGAAATCAAAATTGAGAAAGATTGCAAACCGTGAGAGCTAGATGGCTCGATTCTGAATGGCTGGGCTTCGAATAAAGGTTGCTTTTGACTGCTGGGAACCTCTAGAGCAAGATTGGATGGATGGTTTTGGCTGAGAAGGGCTGCAACTCAAAATTCGATTTTTTCAAGTTTCTTGAAAAATTTGACAAAATAAGGGTTGTTGTAAAGGCTAGGGTTTCGTCCTTTGTGCTTGGCAATAGGCTGAGTATTTATAGAGGGATTTGAGAGAGAAAAAAGAGTGAAAAAAGATTGGTTAATTAATGTGCAATATTTCTCATTCAAATAAAATCAAATTTCCTTAAAAATTTGATTTTTTCTTTCCATATGCATGCTATCACGAAATTGGTATGCTTGGTGGGCTATCTTGGACCTCAAGTAGATATAAATCCAATCCATTCGAAAAAATATCTTATTTTCATATTTTATATGATTTAATTTTGATTTAAATGTTTTAAAATTCAAAGATAAATCATAAAAATAGAAAATTACCATGGCCAAGCATTTATGGGTCAAAAATAATGTCATGAACAAGTTTGGACCAAAAGATTTTAGGCCCATTTGGAAAATTTTGCATTTTGACCAAAATGTCCTTTTGTGCAATTGCCAAAATTGCCCAACTTCTGAATGGTGTATCTTACTCAATTTTCCACATTTTTGAGTGTTCTTGGACTTTTTGGAAAGCTCTAAGAGTCCTCTAACCAACCTTTTTGGTCTCATCTCAATTGGAGTTTCCATGCTCAATATATCCTCAAAACAAAATGTTGACTTTTTGTTGACTTTGAAAATGACCTGTAATGTTTTGGGCCATACCTCTCAAATGAAGCATTTTTTGGATATTCTTGTGAGACATGAAGTTGTAGAGAATTGAATTTCCTTCAAAACAAGAGGTGGTGGAAAAATTTCTGATAAAGTATGAAGAAGTTATGATCACCAAAGTTCGCTTGACTTTTCACCTAGAAACCCTAATTTAGAAAGTTTGACTTTTGAGCAAATCTTGAGTTTTCTTGATGAATCATGATCAACCCTTGATCAAATGATGAATGTAACTTCAAAATGAGGATGTTGACCAAAAGTTATGAAGGTTGACTGTATGTTGACCACAGTTGACTTTTTGTCCAATACAACTGATTTTCAACCATCTGAGCAATTGTCTGAGGAAACTTGACTTGTAAGGCTTGAAACTTGACATGGAGAATCTTTGAAGCATATGAGGAGGCATGATGGACATTGGAGATGTTGGAAGTCCATCTGGAGCTGAGAATTGCCAAACCCTAGTTTGGGTTGATTGTCTAGGAGAGAGTTTTGTCTGATCAACTCTTGAGGAATCTTTGAGCATGGATGTATGAAATATCTTGAGAAGATGGAGGGCAAATTTTGGGGTATGATAGTTGCCCCTGTTCAATCTTCTTATACTGGAAGGGTTAGATTGGCATGCTTGCCTTTCGTGACCTGGAGGTAGAAGATGATTGAACACTCGAGTACACCTGAAAATTTGCACACCGTTGGATGGATGATGCGGAATGGGCTTGATGCCATTCGAGAAGCGGAGATTTGGGAACGAGTCGACGCTAGACTCGAGGTTGCCGATATGAGAATTGCCGTGATGGGCTTAAGATGTCATCCGGAAGGGTCGATGCCGGGAGTGAGTCGACGCTAGGCTCAGAGACGCTCGAAGGAGCACGGAGATGGGCTTAAGATGCCATCCGAAGGGAGTCGTATGTTAGACTTCGTGCTCATCTTTGAATGAAGTTATTGGTTTGTATTGATTTTTAACCAAATATGCAGCATTCCAAAAGGGAGAAATGTTGACAAGTAGTCGGAGATGGGCTTAAGATGCCATCCAGGGCAACTGAGTCGTACGCCAGACTCGGTAGTTGTTGCTGATAATAAGAAGGATTCATAATAGATCTTCGTGCTGATTACTCTGAGGGGATAGTAATTCAACAAAGTGTGGATATCGTCCTCAGCATCGGTGTTGATCCACCGCTCATATCGGAGGATAACTTGCGATCGCTCGGATAGGGTTTCGCCTAGCGGTATTAATCCCGGATCCGTTGTCGGAGGACAACGAGGGCGGTCGCTCGATATTTTTCCGCCGAGATTCGGGCTTAATCCTAGACCACCGTCGGAGGACAACCGGCGGTCTTTCGATAGTTTTCCGCCGAGATTCGGGCTTAATCTCGACCTGTAAGGCCAAGAAGTGATTTCCACCTGTTTTGGAGAAAACAAGAGAAACTTTGATAGAATATTTGTTAGTCTTATGCAAAGTATGATGCATGATAATGTATATGAATGACATATGCACAAATTATGACTTTTATGAGTAATGTATGAATGATAGATGTTGTGGTATTTCAAAACATATCCATCTTGAAGAAGATGCGGATGTTCTGCTTGAGGATTCCTGACTTCCGTTTGGGGATGGAGATCCTGAGAAGAAAAGAACTTCGATCCCTCCGATGCACTATCTAACTAAGTCTTGGGCCTAGATATTGTTGAGGAAGGTAAAGACTGAGAAACTCGTTGTTGGAGATCTCATACATAGACCCTGCTGGGGCGAGTCTGAGATGCAATCTGTTGGGTATTTTGTAATGTAGATCCCGGGAGGAGGAATTAGGAGGCGCCCACTGGGATTTCGAGGGTAGATCTCACTGGAGAGCGCTTGATGGTCATGGAGACCGGGTGGAGCCCTGAAGTCTCCGACGGGAATAAGAGGTGTAGGTTTCCTCCTGCACTATCCGACCAAGTCTCAAGTCCGGATACCGGAGAAAAGGGAATTGTTGGGAGATATTCTATCGATGACAAATACCGGCTGGGATGAAGTGTTACCGCTTGAGATCGATGTAACATTGCTCACCGAGTGGAATCACGCTCGGGACTAACGATACTCACTGGGAAGACTTGTGGTGCGACATGTGGGGATCCTGCTCTGTGGGGAAATGCACTGGTGACTTTCGTCGTCATCTCGATTCCTAGAGCCTGTAGTAATTACTTTTGTATGTCCACTTTTCGCATGTTTGTGAAGAGATTCTTATTGTCAAATGCATATAATCATTCAAAGCAAACGTTGGACTTATTGCAAACGACAATAGTGAAAATGTAAAGAGAAAGAACTTGTATTCATTTGAAATGTGGCGATGGCCAAGTAGTTTGTACACAAGAGAGGTAAAAGCTATGGAAACAATCTCGTTAATTCCAACTATGCTAGTACTCATATATTTCAAATATCTCATCTCCTTCTGTCAAGAGAAAGTGAGTAGACCGATCTTCGCCATTTGAATCTTGAATGCCGATAGTAGTCCCAAGTGTGATCCGAAGAGACATAGTCGACGCTTAAATCCCTAACTTTTGCCTAGACCGCCTTTCGGTTTTCGCCCACGATACCTTTTTGCCCAAGCCGCCTTTTCGTGTTTTCGACTTGCCGGTGTACATGTTTTGTATATACCCTTAACTTTTGCCCGAACCTTTTGGTTCGCCAGATGCCCTTATTTTTGCCTAGGTCACCGACCTAGCGGTCTCTTTATGTGTAGTATTTTTGACTATGTTTTGCTCACGGTGTGGGAAGTCTTCACCATCCATGGTGCTAAGTATCATAGTCTCGAAAATACCGCCTTGACTACAAACGGTCCTCGAGGTGGGAGTCCATTTGCCCTGGATCACCTTGTGGCGTAATGATGCGCTGACTACTAGATCACCGACTTGGTAGACCCGTGCTTGACCTTCTTGTTAAATGCTCGATCATTCGCTTCGATAGATCTGTCCATGGCGATGGATGCGAGTCGCTTCTCATCAATCAAATTAATCGGTCAAGGCGAGTCTCGATCCAATCGCTCGCCACTCTCGGCCCCAAGGACTCGTTGAGGGTATCCGAACCTCGATTGGACGACTTCCATACCGTATACTAGAGAGAAGGGGGTTGCCCCTGTTGATGTCCGTACTGTAGTGCGGTAACCATGAAGAGCAAATGGTAACATCTCATGCCAATCTTTATAAGTCACTGTCATTTTTTGTATAATCTTCTTAATGTTCTTGTTGGCGGCTTCCACTGCGCCATTCATCTTAGGCCGATAAGGAGAAGAGTTGTGATGCTTGATCTTGAACTGCGCGCAGAGTTCAGTGATCATCTTGTTGTTGAGATTAGAACCGTTATCTGTGATAATCCTTTCGGGAATGCCATATCGACAGATAAGATTATGCTTGATGAATCGAGCCACAACATTCTTGGTAACAGATGCGAACGAGGCTGCTTCTACCCACTTGGTGAAAGTAATCGATTGTCACAAGGATGAAACGATGTCCATTGGAAGTTGTGGGCTTGATTTCTCCGATCATGTCAATGCCCCACATTGCAAAAGGCCAAGGAGAAGTTAAACGCTCAGAGGTACCGAGGTACGGTACTTTGTCCGCATAACCGCATTTGTGACAAGATCGAGCGAGCGGTGACAATCGCTTCCATGGTGGACCAATAGTAACCTGCTCTCGTAATCTTCTTAGCCATGGTGTGTCCACGGAGTGGGTACCAAATGCGCCTTCGTAACTCTTCCATGATGCGTATTGTTTTCTCGTCTACACAGCGGAGTAAGCACAAGTCGTGGTTGCGCTTGTATAAGATGTCGTTGCTGAGGAAGAATTTAGAAGCGAACCTTCTCAAGAACTTCTTATCATTGACAGATGCCCCTGCGGGATATTCCTGGGTCTCAAGATACCTCTTCACGTCATAGTACCAAGGTTTCTCTTCTGCGTCAAGCTCATAACAATACGCTGGTTCGTCAAATTTCTCAATGATGATCTGGGGAGCCTCGTTGTCCCATCTAACCTTGAACATAGACGACATAGTAGCCAATGCGTCTGCCAACTGATTCTCTTCTCGTGGAATGTGATCAAAAGTAATCTCTTCAAGTAGGGATCAAACTCGTAACATGCTCGATACGAATAAGGTTTGATGCTTCAGATCCCACTCGCCTTAATCGATCGATCACCAAAGTCGAGTCTCCATACACTTGTAAGAACTTGATTCTTAAGTCAATAGCGCTTTGATACCCATGATGCACACTTCATATTCGCCATGTTGTTAGTGCAATCAAACATAATCTGGCGGTGAAAGGCGATGTCCGTTAGGGATGTAATGATGGCACCAATGCCATTGCCAAGTGCGCTCGAGGCTCCATCAAAAACATGGTCCATCGATCCTTGTTCGTGTCCTTCGTCCGCCCGGTTCTTCACAATCGCGACTAACAAAACATCTTCATCTCGAAATTGAACCGCATAGATCGATAGTCATCTATGGCTTGATGAGCGAAATGATCGGCTAGTACACTTCCTTTGATCTCCTCGAGAAGTGTACTGATGTCATATTCGGTCGATCATTTGCCATCTTGCTATTCTTCCCGAGAGAGTGGTTTTCAAATATGTATTTTATCGGATCCATCTTGAAATCAACAAGGTAGTGTGAGTCAACATATACTGCCTTAGCCGCCAAGCCAAAGCGCTGCAAGTTTTCTCGAGTTGTGAGTATCTTGTTTCACCGGTAAACTTTTGCTAAGGTAGTATATTGCATGCTCTTTTCGACTGCACTGCCATGTTGCCCCAACACACACCCCATTGAATTCTCTAATACTTTCAAGTACATGATAAGAGGTCTTCCTTCGCGGCATCGTGATAGAGGATTCAGAGGTACTCCTTGATTTTGTCAAAGCATCCGCAATCGCTGCTCCATTCCACTACTTGATCTTTCTTAAGTAACTTGAAGATTGGCTTACAGTAGCGCTAGTGTGCAATGAATCGGCAATGTGATTCAATCGCCCAAGAAACCTCGACTTCCTCCAAGGGAGTTGGCATTTCTTGAATAGCTTTAACCTTGGCGGATCAACTTCAATACCTTTTCCATCGACAACAAACCCTAGGAGTTTTCCTGATCCGACTCAAAAGTGCACTTGTTAGATCGAGTCTCACAGATTCCTCAACCTATCAAACAATTTCGCAAATGATCAAGATGTTCTTCCTCATCGTGATCGAGCTATCATGTCGCCGACGACCTCTATCTCGTGATGAATCATGTCGTGAAATAATGTTACCATAGCACCGATAAGTGGCGCCGCTTTTAGCCCAAATGGCATAACCTTGTAGCGTAAAGTGCCCCACCGTAACGAAGTAGTCTTCCATGTCTTCGTGAGCCATTTTGATCCGATTGTAACCGGAGAAACCATCCATGAAGGAGAAAACTTTATGCCGAGCGGTGTTGTCAACCGTAACATCAATATGAGGAAGGGAAAATCGCCTTTCGGACTCGCTTTGTTCAGATCTCGTAATCACACACATTCGCATTTACCATCCTTCTGGTACGGGCACCACATTTGCAACCCATGTGGATAGGAAGTAACGGCTAGAAGCCGCGTTGAACTGTTTATAACTTCGCTTTGATTTTCTCCGACATCTCAGACGCATGCGATTTAACCTTCGCTTCACCGAGAAAACCTTCTTTGTTGGCAATCGTGTACCACAATATCAATGTCCAAACCAGCATGTCCTCGTATGACCAAGAAAACCTCAATATAGTCTCGTAGCATCCGAACCAATCTTTCTTTAATACGTTCTCAAGACCCGCTCCTATCTTGATCTCTTTTCGTCTTCGCTAGTACCCAAATTCACAACCTCAACTCTCTTCGGTGGTCAGATAACTCGCCTTCTTCAGTACAAGTTCTCCCGACACCTCACAATCTTCCTCACTTTCGCCTTCGCTTGGTAGATCGGATTATCAAGTCATATTTAGCAATAGCATAGTTATCAACGAGATTCGAGTGATTCGCAGTTGTATCACGGTGTGTGTAAGAAACACATAGCTTTTGAAGGTGATAAAGTAAAAGAAAGAAAACAAACAATTGAATGCAAAAGTCCAACGAATTTATGGAATGAAAACGCGCAAACAACATATAATAACCTAACGAGCCATGATGCCCGGCAAGGCACTAGGCTTTCAAAGTTTATTGTTCAAAACATAAAGAAATACGAAAAGCAAAACAAAACAAGAGCAATTACTCCCGACTAAAGGAGATTGGTATGACGCCTTCGCCTTCCAATTGCCGAGCCCATGATCCGGAGTGGGAAGATCCACTTGCGATGTCGAAGTCGTGTGTCTTCTATAACATGGATTCCACGGCGGATGCGAAAGGAAGTTGGCCGACACGTCGCGGTGTCATCTTCCGACCTTTGACGGTGAAGCCTAAACCGCCTTGTCGATTTGAAAGGAAGATCGTGAGTCGACCCCAAATAGAACTACCTTCTTCAACCGCACTGAGCATCTTTCGAGGCCATCCTAGGCGTAACTTTAGCGACTTTAGAGTGACAGGAGAGTCACAGCATGACTGGTATTGTTTCAAAAGCTTGACAGGAGTCTCAAGAATTCTCCTTCCATCTCGAGGTATCGGAATGATCAGATGATCGACCATATACTCCTCTTCACCACATACCGTAACAACTTTCCCTTTCACCGGGTACTTTGATGGGTAGAGGTAATACCGCCCCATGTATCCAAGGGCGCCCAAGTAGGTAAGAGTAGTCGGACGGATGTCCATGACAAAGAAAGTGGAATCAAAAGTCGGGAACCGACTTTAACAGTGAGTGAGTCCAAGCTCGCTTAGAACCATCAAAAGCTCTCATAATAATGTCACGGGTCTCGAACCAACCTTTCGACATCAAGCCGATCAAAAGCGCCTTCGAAGGATATTCGAGCGTAACCGTATCCACCAAAACATGAGATAATGTAGTGCCCTTGCATTCAACAGAGATGTGCAAGGCTTTGTTGTGTTTCTTCCTAGAGTCGATCAAGATCGAGAAGCCTAGGTCGTTGTTGGCAGCCGTGCTAGCAATACAAACTTCAAACCGGTGGTAGTGTCTTGCAGACGTGAGCATTCTTCGAAACTTCACCAAGGCGTTAGCATGAGCCTGAGCACAAGAGCAGAGCAAGCATGGAGATTTTGGATGGAGTTTGTCCCAACTGCTCCACAACATTGTAGTCACCTTTTGATGATCTTCGATTTCCATTTCTTGTTTGAGGTGTCTTCAGAATTCCTTTGGTACTTCCGCCGAGCAGATGAGTCACCGTTCTTTCCTCTAGCTTGGGAATGGATTGAATAGCCGGAATGCGAATGGAGTCGCAGTGTCTTTTGGAGGAGAGATTGAGAGAATACTCTTCCTGTTCGGTCACCTTACTTGATCCTGATGTTGTCAATGTCGAATGGTAGCTTCAACGTAAGATCTTCAATGGTCGAGGGTCTTGCTTGACGCCATGATAGTAAACATCACCCATAATTCCAAGGGATAGCCTTGTCGAGGAATATGGAACCGCCTTGAGAAGTAATGATGAGAGGTGCCACTCTAGGCACGTAATCGCAGAGGAAATCCTTATGGTGTTAACATCAAGATAGTCTTCGGAAATCGTCACCCCATCCGGTCGCCTTAACATCTTCAATAGGAATCTTGTAGCCAGAACAAAGGTACTTCACCATGTAATCATACTTTCCACTTGGCTTCCCAAGGTATCCCACACAGATGGTACGGCTTCCTTCACATCTTCGATCTTCAACTTAGACATTTCATCACACGGCAGTGTGTTTCGTAAATAGTATCTCACGGTTGTCCATCATGCACCGAACTCGCTTCTCAACCAAGGACAACCATCGCGCAGATGGGCACCAACGGCAATTTCTAGGCATCCCTGGTTGACACCACTTGTAGCAAATTCTTCTTAACCATCGAGGAATGGTCAAGTCATCTATGTTGAAAACATAAGTATCATCCCAACAAGATTGGAACTCTTGTCATGATTAGGCATAGGCGTTGATCACATTCGAGTCTCAACAGAGGATCAAACTCAATCGCTTAGCTTCAATCATATCTTGAATCTTGTTCTTCGATCCCAACAATCATCGACTATGTCCCGGCTATTGGAATGGTAAGCACACTTAGCATTAGGATTGTATCTCGAGAGGAAGTGTTGACATTTTGAGGAGGATCCTCAAGGTAATCACCGCTTTCAACATGTGTTGCAAGGCTTGACAATGGCATGTTGATCTTCGAACCGCCTTCGCTGCGCTGCTATGCTACTGTCTCACCGAGGTTGTGTTGTGAGGATCGAGATCACAACCGCCTCACGATTGAGCATGGTCGGTCTTGGCTCGGCTTTTCCGACCATACACAACATTAACTTCTTTCTTACCACCAAAAGATCTTTTCGCAAAGATTTGAAGATGTCTCTACTTGAATCTTCCCACTCTTGATACCGCTTCAATACGCCGTCATTAATATCACCGGTGAACCCGATCAAGAGTTTCCGATCGATGATTGAAGAATGGGCCTGTCGTTGTTCCCATGAACATATCAACCAACTCCCTATGGACAAGGGTGGTTGAACTCCCGCTAGATCTCTCCATTTCTTAGCATACTCCTTGAACTTCTCATCACGACCCATAGACATGCTTTGTAGTTGCATGCGAGTGGGTGTCAATTCAAGATTGTACTCATATCGTCAGAAAGCATCACCAAGTCACCCAAGTACGGATACGGTCATTCTCTAGTCGATAATACCATTCCAATTGAGTTCGGACAAACTCTTGAAAATAATGCATCCACAACTTTCATCATCAGGGATTGATCTTCCGAACATAGGACTTCAAATGCTGGACAAGAAATGCCATCATACTTGGCAAAAGTAGGAACTTTGAACTTAGGAGGAATCACAACACTGTGGACAAGACTCGATCATCAAAATTCAGCCCGACATCTTCGTGTTTTCCATGCTCAGACGGTCTTCAAGTTGTTTATACTTGCCATCTTCATCGAGTATTGACTATAGTCGAGCGGTCCTCTCCTTCTTCTTAGGCTCACCGGTCATCTTCATCAACCTTGGTACTGTATGGACACTTCCTTCGAGAGCTCTATCCGACTGACCACTTTAGGACCCCCTTTGTAGCGTCTACCCATGTTGAGGAGACCAACAACCTTCTTCTTCTTGTTGATGAGCTTCTTCAGATCTTCTTGGCCTTGGACCAAACTGGTGAACATCTCAAACCGAGCATTCGAGCTTGAAGATCTTTGACAGTCTGTTCAAGAGCCATTTCTGCTAAAATAAATAGCGAGAAAATGAGAAAACCAATCTTCAGGGTACCTGTGATGCAATGTTATGCCATGATATGCAATGTTTATGCGAATGCAATGCAATGTTTTCAAGGACCTTAGAGATTTAAATTTGTTAAACAAGCAATGAACAAACATTTATTAGTACTCTTTTTATTATTCTTTTCCTTTTTAAGTACAAAAGATGGTTCAAGACAAGAACAACAGAAAAGCATAAAAATCCGAAAGCTCTAAGTCTCCCATGGGCGCTTCCTCTTGGTGCCGAGGTAGGCGTTAATGTTTCGCTCCTCGTGAAGTAGCTTGGTCAACTCTAGCACTTTCTTCTCGCTCGCATAGCACTGAGCTTCAAATGTATCCCTTTCTTCTTTTAGTTGAATCCAGGATCTCTTCAAGTCTTCAAGATCAGTAGGCATGTCGGGATAGAGAATGGTATAGGGTACGTCACCTATAGAAACAGGTTCCATAATTACGGGTAGAACAGGCGTGAATGGCATCATGAGGTTTTGAGCTCGAGCTCGCACCCATTTGAGGTAAGGTTTTGAGTTCTGGTGCCCCAAAGTCTTGGTATCAGTCTTCTTTACCATGCCCCAAGCGTGTATGAACCTTCGGTAACTCGAGATCGTGGTTGTAGTCGAACACAATATCTTGGAGAAGCATATCATGTGGACCATCTCTTCGAGCAAAACCAAATTGACGTAGAGCTAGAGAAGGGTTGTAAGTAATACCTCCCCTTATACCAAGTAGTGGTACGTTAGGAATTCTCCACAACGCCAATGAAGGTGAAGTCCTTTGAGAGAAAAGACTCCAACGGATATCCGAATGAGAGAGTGACATCAATCTTTGAGACCACTTCATCCTTTGCTCGCTCTTCAAAACGATGGAGGAAGGTGCGAAATAAACCACCGGAAAGTAACGGTATACAACACATGAGAGTTCCTTGTCTTTAGTAGTACGAGTGTGGAGAGAATGCGGATGTCTCCAAGTAAAGTAGGCACAGATTACGGTAAGAAACAACTTGATGGCGCTGACATCTATGAATTGATCCGAGTTAGGAAATAGAACCAAACCATAGATTAGCAAGGCCACAATGTCTTCAAATGCATGGAAACTCATAACTTTGAGGAATTCTCGGGCTTTCTTAATCAGGAACTTAGCAAGTAAACCCTTAACTCGGCTTCTGGTTTCCCAATTGGCTTCAATGTTTGAGCGCTTAAGATGTAAGGCGAATGCGATGTCTTCGTACTTAGGAACCTTTTCTAGTCCGGTGAATGGCATTTGGTCAAGAATAGGTACCCCAAGTAGCTTAGAGAACTCTTCCAAGGAAGGAAACAACTGATAATCTGGGAATGTAAAGCAATGGTGCTTCGGATCAAAGAACTGAAATAGGACATGCATCATATCTTCTTCAAAACCGGAGATAACCAAATCAAGCAGATAACCATGTCTTTTGATGAACTGAGCATGGTCGGGAATTTCAGAAACCAATTCTTTGAGTTGAGAAGGTATACCCATGAAGTTGATTCGGATAGTCTTTCTAGAAGCCATAATTCCCTACAAAACAGAGCAAAGATAAATCCATAGGTCCTTGAAATAGTTAGAAATGATATGCAATGCAAATGATGTCATGATGTCATGTTTGGCACACACAAACAATTCACACAATGAGCCTAGGTTTAAGGCTTGCAAGAGGTATAGGTGATTACCCCACCAAAGGTTTGAGTTGGTTCATCCTGTCCTATAATAGTAACCGGGTTCTAGGAATCTCACATCATTGATCTTTCTCGTAGGCGTTTATTTCAATACGACTACCAAGTGGTCGACCGAAAATATCCCAAAAGTCTGATCTCAATGAGCGTAGCATCGAGTATCAACCAATCTCGGTCTACACCAAAGCCGGCCATCTCACTACCTTCTAATGGCCAAGATGGGTCAATTAAGGTTCTAAAAGTTTAGTTAGTGCTTGATGACACCACGCATAAGCCAAATACTATCCTCAACTTGGAAATGAAGAGTATCAGGACATCCAAAGTGTCACACTAACGTAGCCATCATGTTGACCGTTTCGATATACGTCTAACGGTCGCGACGATTTATTGTTACTTACCTAAAAGGAAACCCGATCCGTGTAGGATCCCCACAAATATAATACCCAAGCAACCCTTAAAGATAAAGCAAGCAAGTCAAACAAAGCAAGAAAGATGATCTAAAATCCCTAAGGCATTCTCTTTTAGGGTGTCCTCAAGAGTCGCCAGCTCAGAACACGTGAACTCGACTTGTTAGTGTTTTTGTATCGCAAATGCGGATAGCAAGAGTCGCCACCGACTTTTATTTTTATCCAATTAAGGGAAGGTAAAAGTACGTAAAAGACCTTCGTTAGATTCGAGTAAGGGAGAAGGTTATGAAAAGGGAAGGTATTAGCACCCTTTCCATCCGTAGTTATCTACGGCTCTTAGTTGCTCTAGATCACTTTAAAATTGTGCTTTTCGTGTGTTTGACAAAAATGTTTTGAAAAGGCATTTCGCTTTGACTTTGTAATGATTCATGTAGGAATGTATACAAAGTGTTCGGAAATGTTTCGCTTTGAAAAGAGTTTGAACTTTGACAAAAGTGTGAGGTGTGAAAAGTATTTTGATAGAGCAAGCAACTAAAAGTCTTATTACCTACTCGTAATTGGTCGCTTTGTATTGTTTTACTTTCCTTTAGAATAGCGCTATCCATACCATTAGTTGGTAGGTAACTCTATTTGTTGGATGTAAGCGGGACATACGAAGCGACATCGGATGGTCATAGAAGCAACTTGTAGGAAGTATCCTAGCACATTCAAGGACTATCATCATTTTCAGAGGCGACAATCGAGGGTCAAGATCATGTATTCGGAGGCGACATCGTGGGTCTATGATCTTGTATCGAAGGGACTATGATGATTTGTTTTGAAGGCAACGGTGCTAGAATACCTCTACGTTCGAGGGACTTGACCATTTGAATTCGTAAGGCAACGAGAGAGAATTACCCTAAGGGGTGCATGTGTGAAAAAGAGTGTGTTGATTCAGATATTTTTATCTTTGAAAATTAGTGGGCTATGTTGATTTTAGTCTTTCCATACACGCCTAATTACTAGCAGTTTATAGGGTGCGGAAAGTAAAATGCGAAATGTAAAGATGCGGAAAGATAAATGTCCTACGCTATTACATGGCTTTGGGGCAGATACATAATTTAAACTTGCGGAAAATAAAAAAACCTAATTTAAACTATTACATCCCATGAACAGTTACATAATTGGAAAAAAGAAACGATAAAGAAACCATCTCAAACGGAATAACCTGTGAAAAGATAAGAAAATCGGAAAATACGATGAAATTGAATAAGAAGAAAATATTAGTAAAAATGCAACTTTTTGAATGAGAAAAATATGACATGCTGGAAATAACATAAATATGCTAAAATAATTTTTTGAGATTTTTGGATGCAATTTAATAATTTAAAACTAATTAAAAGTGATTTTAATGCTAAATTATGAATAAAAATAAATATGCATGCAAAATTGTATTTTTTAATTTTATAAATTAAATAAGTATTTTCAAAAAATAAATGCAAAAGGAAAAAATATTTTGATGACTTTTAATGCATGAAATAAAAATATGAAAAGAATTAAAATGATATGCAAAATATTTAAAAAAATAAGAAAATAGAAAATATAGAAAAAGTTGAAGTTTGTAAAAAAGGAATGCAAAACCGGTCCTGGGGAGATTCGAACTGGGGACCTGGGAGAGCATCTATCAACAGGAAGCGTCTTAACCATTGGGCCAAGTGGCGTTTGGTGTTGGAAAAGTGAAAATCAAATCAATATGAGTGATCACGTGTCATGAATTTGAATCAAACACAGTCAGCCACGCGTGGGGTCCATTGACTTATAACAAACGAATCAGAACGCGTTATCTCGCCACGCCAGCCTCCTCGCCGGTCAACCAAGTCAGCGACGCCGGAGCCCTAGCTCCGGTTGTCTTCTCCGGCAACCTGAAATCGAAAACAAACAAAATACGTGGAATAAATGGGAAAGGAGGACCCTACCCCCCTAAATCGGCCATGGCGAGTTCGATGGTGATATTGGTTTTTTCTGAAAGTGCCTGTAACGACCGGTTCGATTCAAACCGTTCTTTGAACCCTAACAATGGCAATAGGCATTCTGGACGTTCAAGCTTGCATGTAATGGTTCTAATGTGACCCAACAATCATCCTGAGTTCAAATAAACACACCAAAAACATTAACAATGCATGAAATATTGAAATCAAAATTGAGAAAGATTGCAAACCGGTGAGAGCTAGATGGCTCGATTCTGAATGGCTGGGCTTCGAATAAAGGTTGCTTTTGACTGCTGGGAACCTCTAGAGCAAGATTGGATGGATGGTTTTGGCTGAGAAGGGCTGCAACTCAAAATTCGATTTTTTCAAGTTTCTTGAAAAATTTGACAAAATAAGGGTTGTTGTAAAGGCTAGGGTTTCGTCCTTTGTGCTTGGCAATAGGCTGAGTATTTATAGAGGGATTTGAGAGAGAAAAAAGAGTGAAAAAAGATTGGTTAATTAATGTGCAATATTTCTCATTCAAATAAAATCAAATTTCCTTAAAAATTTGATTTTTTCTTTCCATATGCATGCTATCACGAAATTGGTATGCTTGGTGGGCTATCTTGGACCTCAAGTAGATATAAATCCAATCCATTCGAAAAAATATCTTATTTTCATATTTTATATGATTTAATTTTGATTTAAATGTTTTAAAATTCAAAGATAAATCATAAAAATAGAAAATTACCATGGCCAAGCATTTATGGGTCAAAAATAATGTCATGAACAAGTTTGGACCAAAAGATTTTAGGCCCATTTGGAAAATTTTGCATTTTGACCAAAATGTCCTTTTGTGCAATTGCCAAAATTGCCCAACTTCTGAATGGTGTATCTTACTCAATTTTCCACATTTTTGAGTGTTCTTGGACTTTTTGGAAAGCTCTAAGAGTCCTCTAACCAACCTTTTTGGTCTCATCTCAATTGGAGTTTCCATGCTCAATATATCCTCAAAACAAAATGTTGACTTTTTGTTGACTTTGAAAATGACCTGTAATGTTTTGGGCCATACCTCTCAAATGAAGCATTTTTTGGATATTCTTGTGAGACATGAAGTTGTAGAGAATTGAATTTCCTTCAAAACAAGAGGTGGTGGAAAAATTTCTGATAAAGTATGAAGAAGTTATGATCAGTCAAAGTTCAGTTGACTTTTCACCTAGAAACCCTAATTTAGAAAGTTTGACTTTTGAGCAAATCTTGAGTTTTCTTGATGAATCATGATCAACCCTTGATCAAATGATGAATGTAACTTCAAAATGAGGATGTTGACCAAAAGTTATGAAGGTTGACTGTATGTTGACCACAGTTGACTTTTTGTCCAATACAACTGATTTTCAACCATCTGAGCAATTGTCTGAGGAAACTTGACTTGTAAGGCTTGAAACTTGACATGGAGAATCTTTGAAGCATATGAGGAGGCATGATGGACATTGGAGATGTTGGAAGTCCATCTGGAGCTGAGAATTGCCAAACCCTAGTTTGGGTTGATTGTCTAGGAGAGAGTTTTGTCTGATCAACTCTTGAGGAATCTTTGAGCATGGATGTATGAAATATCTTGAGAAGATGGAGGGAAAATTTTGGGGTATGACACCTGCGCGCGTTTTCTATTTTGAATTATTTTTCAGAAATAATTTCCCTTATAATATTTTTGTTCCATGCTACTAACACGTTTGCTGGCTTGGTCTGGTGGTAAGGCAGCACACTGGTGACCATTGGGGCAGGGGTTCGATCCCTGGCTACCCCAATTCTTTTTACCCTTTGCCAAAACTAACCTTTTTCTTATTTTTCTTATTATTTTCCATTCAATTTATTTTCTTTTCAAACATTTTTTTAATACATTAAAAAATCACCAAAAAAATATTTCTTTTCATAATTAGGTTAGAAAAACTTTAATTTAATTTTTGACATAAAAAATATTATTTTTCATCTTTATTTTATTTAATTGTTAATTAATCGGAAATTAACTTTTAAATTACTTTTTCCATATCAAATTAATCCAGAAAATTCCCAAAAAATATTTTTCTAATTTAATTAGGTTTGCTAACCCTAAAACCTTTTTTCTAACACAAACTCTCTTTTTTTACTAACATTATTTTCTCGTATTCGCAATTCGATCCTTCTCGCAATATTTTCCGATTATTGTAATTGCTTCCAGGTTGCAATAGTTAGGTTTACTTTCTCGCACGTTTTTTTTCCAATATTATGTAACTGCTCATGGGATGTAATAGCTTAATTAGGATTTTATTTTCCGCACTCCTTATTATGTATCTGCCCCAAAGCCATGTAATAGCATAGGACCTTTATTTTCCCGCACTTTACATTTCCGCAATTTATTTTCTGCACATATTAACTGCTAGTAACTAGGCATGTATGGCAAGACTAATTCAATCAACATAGCTAACCCTAATTACAAGATGAAATATTTGAATACAACACACTCTTCACACATGCACTCACCTTAGGGTATCCTCTCTTGTTGCCTTACGAACAATGGTCATGTCCCTCGAACGTGGGGATATCTTAGCTAAGACGCTTATAAACATATCATCATAGTCCCTTCGATACAAAGATCATAGTCCCTCGATGACCCTCGATGTTGCCTACGAAAAGTGATGATCGTCCCTACGAATACGCTAAGGTATCCCTACTAGTTGCCTTTTATGACCATCTGATGTCCCTTCGAGTGTCCCTTTACATCCAACGAATAAGGTTACCTACCAACTAATGGTATGGATAGCTTTATTCTAAAGGAAATAAAAATAACAAGGAAACGACCGTTCTGAGTATGTAATAAGTCTCTTTTTCTTGCTCAATCAAAATGCTTTTTACACCTCACACTTTTCAAAATCTTTTTCAAAACACTTTGTATACATTCCAGCGTGAATCATTACAAAGTCCTTTCCAAAACAAAACATTTCCAAACACTTCGTATACATTCCATTGAGAATCATTACAAAGTCAAAGTGAAATGCCTTTTCAAAAATCTTTTCAAACACACACACACACACAAAACAATTTATAAAGTGAGCTAAGAATTTAAGAGCACGTAGATAACTACGGATGGAAATGCTAACACCTTCCCTTTTCATAACTGCCTCTCGTACTCAGAATCTAACGAAGGTCTTTTCCTGTTCTTTTCTCCTTCCCTTAATTGGATAAAAGAAAAGTCAGTGGCGACTCTTGCTATCCACAACATTTGCGATAAAACACAAAACAAACAAGTCAGTTCTCCCACCGTATTACAGGTTGCAAGAACTTTTTTTGGTTGGTTGATTTTATTTATGAAAATAGGAGCTTAATTGTGCGTGGACGATAAGACATCAATAGTGCAATTCACGTGTGAGCGAAAGTTTGAAAAAGAACTTGCGCATGAGCAAGGTTTGATGAGTTGAATTGATTTTTAATTGTGGATGACAAGTACTTAATAATAGGACTAGCATCCTACGATTCAAATACTAGAAATTGGTGAGTAAGCTCAACCAATCGTCTCTCATCCCAAAAGGTTTTCTTATGAAAAGGTGAAGTGAAGCGAAGTTCACATTTATTAAGTTTGAGTCTTTAAACAATTGGTCTAGAAACCAACGGTTTAAATACTCAGAGTTCATTTGGCACAAGTCTTTAAACAATTGGTCTAGCCACCAACAATTTAGATACTCTGAATTTATTATGAAAAAATGTTTTGAAAAATCATTCGATGTAGGATTGAGGTTTGAGAATTTGATTATGAAAGTGGTGAATAGACAATGAGGAGAGATTTAATTTGGGCTATAATTAACTAAGAAAGCTTGATTAATCTCGAGAGAATAGACAAATGTCTAGTGTAACGCCCGTTTTAATTAATATTATATTATATTAATATTTTCGAGTTACCGATCGATATTTATTTTACGACGAGAATATTTATATTAATCGATATATCTATTAATATATTTGGCGACGCTTGCTCGTCCGTTTTTATTCCGCTCGTCCGTTTTTATTCTGCTCGTCCGTAAAATATTATTCGGACCGATATTTAATTCCCCGGAATTAGTTTAATTAATTGAGTTAATAATATTATTAGATATTATTAGTGTGTTAATTTATAAGAATGGATAGGGGTGTGAGGAGAAATTTTGTAGGATTGGGTTTACACCCTTAACCTTACTAGTAAGAAAATACCTTTATAAACCATTTTTCCTTTTTTCTTTCCATTTTCCAACACAAACCAAACTTAGCAACTTGGAGGAAAAGAGAGCGTTTTGGGAAGAAGAAGAAGAAGAGCAAGAGGAAGCTTGTGGTTGGGATTTTGTTGGAGCATGCAATCATCCAAGCACTAGAGGTAAGGGGTTTGATTCTTCAATCTCATATAGTTAGGGTTTGATAGTTATAGTTTGGATTTGGGGAAAAATTGATAGGTTGATTTATGAGTTTGGTTGATTGATTGTTGAATAATATAGGAAGGTTGAGTTAGGAGAATAGATTATTAGGTGTTTCATTGCTAGTAGTAGAAACTAGAAGTTATGGAATGAAGAAATTATAAAAATGGAAACTGTTAAAAAACCAGAAAAACACATTCTGCAGAAATGGCACGAAGAAGAAAGATTGGAGGGTGCAGCATGGGGGAGGCGCCCACCTCACAATGAGGGGCGGCCGTCCCCCTTCAAGGGCGCACGCCTCCCTTTAAAAAACAAACATGGGACGAGCGTCCCTTCTTGCTGGGGATGAAACGAAAATTGTATCCTTCTGTTTTCTGTATAATCCATTTTCTGTTTTCTGCAGAAACCTATTTCTGCATAATTTTCTAGTTTACTTCTGTTTCTCAATTTTTCCCAATTCCATATACTACTAGTTAGTATTAATAAAATATAATTAGGACACAAGTTATCCGATTAAATTTAGAACCCGATTATGTTCCGATTTTCCGATTTCGGTAAATTCGACGATGGAGCAAGTTGCTCCAAATTCAACGAAAATTGACGTGCTAGCTAAGTTCGACGTGTAGAACGTAGTAGTGAGGTTATTTTTAGAAATTACGAGTTTTTACGAAATGACCCAAAATAGACTTAATTACGGTTAAATTGAATCGGATTGTGTTTTAGTCAATTTAAGACACGTATGGACAATTCGATTGCGATGTTGACGATTATGATTAATGCTGGTTATTAGGAATGGCTTTCGCGACGATTATAGGTGTTTGACTATTTTTCCGTATTCGGAATTTAGTGAATGAATTGACAATGATGTGGTGTGATTAAACATAATGTTTACGACGATGTATTTATTAATGAATACTTGATAATATGTGATGCAATGATATAAGTCTTTGTACATGTTGATGTGATGATTATATTGATGTTGTTAATAAATGCTTCCGATTTGTGAATGCATGACTTTAGATGATGATGAATTATTGGTGATGTTTTGCATAATGCAATTATGATGCGATGATATATTTATCTTGATGTGGATAAATTATGGCGATGTGGGCTTTATGCCAATTTTGATGAGCGATGATGATGTTTTTGTGTTGTGTTGTTTTATTGTCGAGTCACATACATTGCATTGGCGACGAGGGATTTTATGCCAAGCGACGAGGCTTTTATGCCAAGCGACGATGGGCTTTATGCCAAGTGTTCCTTATCATGGACAAAGCGACGGGTACCACATGCATAACATAGTCGTGTCTCATGGAGTCGGTTATGTTTATGTTTGAGTTGTTTGGCATTGGGTTTAATTGATGGATGATGTTGAATTGCGATGATATATGATGCTTTGTTTGGTGATGATCTTTAGGATGAACATGAAATGAATATGACTTGATAATCTCATGATAACTATGCGATGAATATAAATGATGAGTTTTGCGATGATTTAACTTTGATGAAATTCTTAATGCAAATATGATGTGATGATGTTTGTGACGATGGGCTTTAGCCAATTTGTGATGATTTTATTTATGTTGCTTATGTTATTAGCATTGTTTGATGTTGTTGTTTAATGTTGTTGTTAATGATTACCGTGTTGATTAGTGACATATTAACTTGTGACGATTTCGTGGTGATGAAAGTTTATGTGTTGGAATGCACTTATTAATCTATACCCTTTATAATCCCGAAATTATATATATATATATATGTTATCATGCCTTTAATTATATGTTTTGGTGTATCTCACCCTTTACTTGTTTCGCCGTTACCTTTATATTGGTAACATGGAGGTTATGAAGACGGAGTTTATAGCTGCTGTTAGTCGAGTCGGTGTCGCTCTGATACGTAGCACTCGGGGGGAATATTTATGTTGTCATTGTTGTTGTTCTTTTGTTGTTTTTCCTTTTGTAAATAAGAATCATACTTTATGAAAACATGATTTGATAAGGAAGTTTAATTAAGAAGATGTTTTGATTTTTATGAATCAATTTATGATTTCCGACGATGCTATGTATCCGAGATTTATACTTTAAAGCAAACTGTTTAAAGTGATTTGATTTTGAAGGTGTGATGCCTCAGTATTGAATTTATGAAATTTTAATTTACTCTGATTTCTGCATTTAAAACCTTGGGTAATATTGGGGTGTTACATTAGTGGTATCAGAGCAGGTCGGTGTGTCGGCCAGGTTATTAGTGTGTTTAACCCTATTGTATGAGACATGTGTGTGAAACACTGCCGGTATTTGCTTGCTTCTATTTGTTTGTCTGCAGAGATGAGTTTGAAACAAGTGGGGGAGAAGTTTTACTTCTTGGTGGCGCTTGTGGCTTAGAGATGGAGCCTCAAGCAGGGTTAAGCTTTGGTAACTTGAAGTGTAAGTTTGAAGATGCTATTGTGGTTTGGTAAAGATGGTTTATGTCACCATCATAATTGTCAACTATCTATTGACAAATTGAGGAACTGATCACCCTTAATCTCTTGTTGATAGTAGTCGGGGATTTGTGTTGGTTGGGATAGACTTGTCTTTCCAGATTAATAGTGTATGATGAAGCAGATGAGTTAGCACAAGGTGGTGCATGGTTACTTGAGTTGTGGGCGAATTTGGATTTTTGTGAGAAATAAGATTTTGGCAAGCGAACTTCTTGTTGTGATTCTTCCGAAGCATATTGTGAAGATGTGAGTGAATTACCGCCGTAGTGCGAAGTGAAGTGTTGATGGATTTAGTTTCTGAACTAGTTGTGATTCGAAGTTTCCTTAGGGGATGTCTGCTTCTGAGTTAGAATTGAAAAGTCAACTTGAGGATTGGTTTGAGCATAGTTTGTTTATTCGAGCGGGTCACCGTGGAGTGCTACCGTTGTGTTGTTCGTGAAGAGCAAAGGTCGCTTAAGTTGGTGTGTCGTTTTCAGACAAAGGAACGAAGTGGATGTTGAGGACAAGTACCTACTTCCAAGAACTGATGTTGGATAAATCAGTCATTTGGAGTTTATGGGTTTAGTGAGATCGATGTGAAGTCTAGCTGCCTACAGGTTGGTGCGAGAGCTGAAGATGTTTAGACAATGCTTTTCAAGATAGTGTATGGTCCTGGCGAGTATTTGTTGATGTCATTAGTGTGACTATTGCGTCAGGTATGATTTTGGAATGTTCGGAAAATACTCTCATGAGTAGCTGTAAGAGTTATTTCGTGTTCATGGATATTATTTGGTTCACATCAAGTTAAGGAATTGTAGCAAGCATCCGAGCTTTGCGTTATCAGTAGTGAAGTTAGACCAGTGCATGTCGAGTATTCTAAAGATAGAGTTTTGAACTGTTGGACGCGAGTGCCTTAAGTAAGCGACTTAGATGGTGATATTTTGGACAGTTCCGCGAAGATTTATTTTGTATCTTGTAGAAGACTTCAAGGGGGTTATTTCAAAGCTTAGAAGTTCCTTGTTTTGGATAGTTAGCTTTGTGAGTTTGATGGAAGATCTTTCTATAAGTTGGTATTGATCGTGGGTACTTTGACTTGAGATGGTTGAGTCGCTATTTGGACTTCGCAATGGTAAGTGAATTTGTTTGAGCCAATGAAAAGTTTAGCGAATGCTTTGGTTTTGGTCTTGTTTAGTACTAAAGAACCTTGTGCGGTGTATAATGATAATTTATTTTGGACTTAAGATATCTTTCGACATAGAGTTGGAAAAGTGTATTGCTACCTTGGAACGATTTGATTTTCATAAGGAAAAATTGTCGGACACGTGAGTTAGAGTTTGATGCGGTTGTGTTCATTTGAAATCTTAAAGGTGCAGATGTTAACGACGAGAAGATTGGAATTGTTGAAAACAATTCAAAGTTTTAGTACGATCTATAAAGAGACTTCGTTTGTTGTTGAGTTTAGTAAGTTGATATCGTGGATGACCCAAGAATATCTGATTTGGGATTTATTACTTTGAAGAATGTCGCATGTTTGTTTTGGGACACTTGTTGAGATTAAGCTCAGAAGGTTATTAAGGATTTGTTCACTACTAACATATGGATTTCGTCGGATACTAATGGACGCGGTGGATTATTAGATTACGACTAAGATAAGTCTTGACGGTAAAGAATTTTGTGACAGTTTGGTAGCCACGGGTACCTTAAGATGATTGATGTTTTATAAAGGAAAATGTTTTATCTGTGACTGAAGTCGGTCGCGACGGTGTTCATGTTGGATTCCATAAAATTTATGTCATGGTTCTAAGTCCAACCTGTGTTGTAAGTACAAGAGTATGAGACGACGTTGATGGATAGAGTTCTTAAGAGAGTGTTTTGGTTCGAATTACCACTTTGGAAGATTGAAAGTTATGAAAGGTGTTTCGAATAAGAAACCTGTGTATTGATTGTTGCGACGGTGCGAGGATGGTAATTACTTAATACAAATTTTGGTAATTGCATTGTTATAAGGGAAGACTTTGTTAAAGTCAAGAGTATACGTCGAAGTTTCACAAGTGAATATTTGGACAATATTTAAAAAAGTCAAACTATGTCGTGTATTTTAGAGGATCAATGGATGTTATCAAGAATGAACGAGTGATTTTTTTTGAGTTGATGAGACTGAGGTTACGAGGTATCCTGATGGGTGTACGCTTCGAACGTATCCATTTTGAGTAATTGTGAAGTTGAGGATTAAACAAGTTGTTTTACGGTTGGCATCATATGCATAAAAGTGACACAACATGGTTTAGATATCGAGCATTGAATTGTTAGCGAGTATGCGAGATTGTTGGATTTGGACTAGTGTGTTATAGTCACAAGTCATCCATATCAGCCCTAGAATGAGTGGTGTATCGCAGTTCAGTTATGTTTAAGTAACTTGTTATTGTTCAAGGGTTGGACGTTGATAATCTACAAGGACAATGTGACCTAGTGATTTTCTAGAATGAAAGTGATAACTGCAAGTGAAATTCTTGAGTTTGTACTTATGTGTGAATGAAGGCACCTTTTTCGTGTTTGCGTAGCATGCGTGGTACTATACTATTCTGATTGTTTCGGTTTTGGTTTGTATAACCATTTTTTTTGTTTTCGTTTTAGCGATGAAGTCAGTGTTGTGTCGTAGGACTTTACGTCCCTATCTTTGATAACTCGTTTCCGAGGTGTCGGTTCGAGTGTGTGACTAATTCCATGATTGAGAAGTTAGGATGGTATCGATCTTGTTTGTTTAGTTCTCGAGCGAACCGGTGTGTCTGCGACTTGTTTGGTTGTTAGGTGTTAGTTGGTTTTCGAGTGCATGGTATGGGCTTTGCATCTCGGCATGGTTGTTCTTGAAGGGACGTTGTGGTTAGGGAGATTTCCTTGTTTTTGGTGTATTTTGTATGTTGTTTAGTTGACGCGAGGATTGAGTGGACTAATGCGTAGGCATGTCCCGAATTGATTCATTTTGGTCGTAATTTCGAGCACGAAAAGTTTATAAGTGGAGGAGAGTTGTAACGCCCGTTTTAATTAATATTATATTATATTAATATTTTCGAGTTACCGATCGATATTTATTTTACGACGAGAATATTTATATTAATCGATATATCTATTAATATATTTGGCGACGTTTCGTTTGGTCCAGTTTTTATTCCGTTCGGTTCGGTAAAATATTATTCGGACCGATATTTAATTCCCCGAAAATAGTTTAATTAATTGAGATTATAATACTATTAGATATTATTAGTGTGTTAATTTATAAGAATGGATAGGGGTGTGTGGAGCAATTTTGTAGGATTGGGTTTACACCCTTAACCTTACTAGTAAGAAAATACCTTTATAAACCATTTTTCCTCTTTTCTTTCCATTTTCCAACACAAACCAAACCAAACTTAGCAACTTGGAGGAAAAGAGAGGGTTTTGGGAAGAAGAAGAAGAAGAGAAAGAGGAAGCTTGTGGTTGGGATTTTGTTGGAGCATGCAATCATCCAAGCACTAGAGGTAAGGGGTTTGATTCTCCAATCTCATATAGTTAGGGTTTGATAATTATAGTTTGGATTTGGAGAAAAATTGATAGGTTGATTTATGAGTTTAGTTGATTGATTGTTGAATAATATAGGAATGTTGAGTTAGGAGTATACATTATTAGGTGTTTCATTGCTAGTAGTAGAAACTAGAAGTTATGGAATGAAGAAATTATAAAAATGGAAACTGTTAAAAAACCAGAAAAACACATTCTGCAGAAATGGCACGAAGAAGAAAGATTGGAGGGTGCAGCATGGGGGAGGCGCCCACCTCACAATGAGGGGCGGCCGTCCCCCTTCAAGGGTGCACACCTCCCTTTAAAAAACAAACATGGGACGAGCGCCCCTTCTTGCTGGGGATGAAACGAAAATTGTATCCTTCTGTTTTCTGTATAATCCATTTTCTGTTTTCTGCAGAAACCTATTTCTGCATAATTTTCTAGTTTACTTCTGTTTCTCAATTTTTCCCAACTCCATATACTACTAGTTAGTATTAATAAAATATAATTAGGACACAAGTTATCCGATTAAATTTAGAACCCGATTATGTTCCGATTTTCCGATTTCGGTAAATTCGACGACGGAGCAAGTTGCTACAAATTCAACGAAAATTGACGTGCTAGCTAAGTTCGACGTGTAGAACGTAGTGGTGAGGTTATTTTTTTAGAAATTATGAGTTTTTACGAAACGACCCGAAATAGACTTAATTACGGTTAAATTGAATCGGATTGCGTTTTAGTCAATTTAAGACACGTATGGACAATTCGATTGCGATGTTGACGATTATGATTAATGTCGGTTATTAGGAATGGCTTTCGCGACGATTATAGGTGTTTGACTATTTTTCCGTATTCGGAATTTAGTGAATGAATTGACAATGATGTGGTGTGATTAAACATAATGTTTGCGACGATGTATTTATTAATGAATACTTGATAATATTTGATGTGATGATATAAGTCTTTGTACATGTTGATGTGATGATTATATTGATGTTGTTAATAAATGCTTCCGATTTGTGAATGCATGACTTTAGATGATGATGAATTATTGGTGATGTTTTGCATAATGCAATTATGATGCGATGATATATTATCTTGATGTGGATAAATTATGGCGATGTGGGCTTTATGCCAATTTTAATGAGCGATGATGATGTTTTTGTTTTGTGTTGTTTTATTGTCGAGTCACATACATTGCATTGGCGACGAGGGATTTTATGCCAAGCGACGAGGCTTTTATGCCAAGCGAAGATGGGCTTTATGCCAAGTGTTCCTTATCATGGACAAAGCGACGGGTACCACATGCATAACATAGTCGTGTCTCATGGAGTCGGTTATGTTTATGTTTGAGTTGTTTGGCGTTGGGTTTAATTGATGGATGATGTTGAATTGCGATGATATATGATGCTTTGTTTGGTGATGATATTTAGGATGAACATGAAATGAATATGACTTGATAATCTCATGATAACTATGCGATGAATATAAATGATGAGTTTTGCGATGATTTAACTTTGATGAAATTCTTAATGCAAATATGATGTGATGATGTTTGTGACGATGGGCTTTAGCCAATTTGTGATGATTTTATTTATGTTGCTTATGTTATTAGCATTGTTTGATGTTGTTGTTTAATGTTGTTGTTAATGATTACCGTGTTGATTAGTGACATATTAACTTGTGACGATTTCGTGGTGATGAAAGTTTATGTGTTGGAATGCACTTATTAATCTATACCCTTTATAATCCCGAAATTATATATATATATATATGTTATCATGCCTTTAATTATATGTTTTGGTGTATCTCACCCTTTACTTGTTTCGCCGTTACCTTTATATTGGTAACATGGAGGTTATGAAGACGGAGTTTATAGCTGCTGTTAGTCGAGTCGGTGTCGCTCTGATACGTAGCACTCGGGGGGAATATTTATGTTGTCATTGTTGTTGTTCTTTTGTTGTTTTTCCTTTTGTAAATAAGAATCATACTTTATGAAAACATGATTTGATAAGGAAGTTTAATTAAGAAGATGTTTTGATTTTTATGAATCAATTTATGATTTCCGACGATGCTATGTATCCGAGATTTATACTTTAAAGCAAACTGTTTAAAGTGATTTGATTTTGAAGGTGTGATGCCTCAGTATTGAATTTATGAAATTTTAATTTACTCTGATTTCTGCATTTAAAACCTTGGGTAATATTGGGGTGTTACATCTAGTCCCTACCATGAGGCCCTTTTTTGAATGAGAACATGGTATGCGGACCAAGGTGCGAGAATGGAAATGAAATGAGTAATTGCGAAAATTCATGGAGGCATAAATAAATCGATAAAAGCCCATACAAGGTGGCTTGCATAAATGATAAAACAACTAACAATTGTGTAAGTGCATGCATGAAATAAATTTAATCGATTAACTAAACAAAGTTTAATCAAGTAATTAGATTAATAAAATTAATTAGATGGACTAATTAATTTTAAATAACCTAATTAGATAATTAAATAATGTTTAATTAATCAACTAAATCTTCGTTGTAAGCCCAGAGCAAGCGTGGTGTGTGCACAAATGTGTGTCCGTTGTGACACTACAAAGCTTTGTCGACTCAAGTTAATGAAAATGGCTCATGTTTGAGTATTCATTTGAAATGTTTTTGGTTTGTGCATGTGATGGATAATAAAATAAATCAATAAAATATTTACTAAACTATTACATCTCATGGGAAGTGGGATACATATTTACAAATGAGAATGAATTGAGTAATTATAAGTCTATGTAAATGTACGAGAAGCAAAAATCATTCGAAAATTAAATAAAACAAAATTCAATCTAAAAATTACTTAGCAATAAAAAAATTTTTGTTAATTTTAAAATATCTCTTGATACAAAAGAAAATTAAATCTAAATTATTATTAATATAGTATTATTCTTTAGAGAAAATATTCTACTAACATAAATATCTAAATAATTTTTGAAAATACTTTAAAACTAAAAATGGAAGAATAAAAAATGGGCCATTAGGGGTGTATGAAATGCAAACTGGCGGTGATGTACAAGTTGGAGCGCTGAGATTTAGAATAAATCGGGTTAGGCCCAAAATCAAAATAAGTGGCATGTGAAGATTATAAAACCCTAGAGGCACCAAAGAAACAGTCGCTAGCTTTACATTATTATTAACATTATTTATTTTTAAAAAGCAATAAAATAGAGTAAATAAAAAAATTAAATCCCAAACTCTTTCTGCTACCTTCACGATGAAAAGAAAATGAAACCGCTCACTCCGCTCTCTCAATCTCGCTTCACTCTGCTCGTGATTTCTAGATCTACCATGGATGGCCCTTCAAATTTTTCGCTGTCTCTCTCTCTCTATGTACGATCTTTGAGCTCTTCTTGATGTTGCTTTAAGTTTTGCTTTTTATTTTCTGCAGTTGTTCGCGTTGAGTGAGTTAAATAGAGCGGACAGTGGGTTGAGGTAATGAAGGTGAAGGTTTGAAGGTGAGTATCGTGTTGTATCGAGTGAGATGGCTTTGAGTATGTAGATTTGTTGTGGTGCTTTTCGGATTTATAGGAAGGGAGGGTTGTGGTGAAGTTATGAAGTGTATGGTTATGGTTTTTATGTTGAGCAAAATGAATGTGATTTTTCTTTGCCCTTTAGTATGAATGTGAATGAACGAGAGCAGAGACATTTGTATCATATTGTTGGTCATGAAGAAGGGTGGTTTTATAGGGAGAATGAGTGAGACTAATATGGAAATTTGGTAGGAGAATTGGAGAGCAAGTTTTGTTAGGATAAGGATGAAGGACAAAGGTATAGGGCTAGCTGCAAATTCTTAGTGGAATGGGTGGAGTAGAGGTAGTGGTAAGGAATTGTATATGTACTGATTTTTGTCTTTTGTATTTGCAGGTACAATATGTATGATGGTGGAACAGCGGATGGTGATAGTGGTGATGGAATAAGGCGAGTTATACAAGATGCCGGAAGAAGCTGGCAAAAGGACCATAGAATTTTTGGGAATTTCTTTATTCACCTAGTGGTTTTCTCCCACACCCCTGAAAAACCAAAAATATCATTTGCAAGTTAACTTACGAATTCACCTTGTTGGGTGAATTCGCAAGTTAACTTGTAAATTAACCTTACTTTTGTACGTTTTACACATTCAGGAAACGTTTCATAATTTAACTTACGAATTCCCAAAATAAGGTGAATTCGTAAGTTAACGTACAAAACCTTTCCTAAATGTGTAAAATGATGTTTAAAACTACTACGTTTTTCCACATTTAATCAGATTATGCTTCCGTTTTCAGAAATTCAATTAAAGAGAAAAATTGTCAGGAAATATTAATATATGCAATATCTATATACGCAAACCATGTAAATAATAATATGTTATAAATATTAAAGAGAAAAAATGTCAGAAATATCATATTACATAAATTGTTCCGAAAAAAATGCGATCATACAAAATCAACTAAAAAACATAAAGGCTACTAGGTATGCCTAATCCTGACCCCCTGCGCCCTCCTCTGCGTATGGTAGCGCGTTGCACACTCTGCCTCAATAACCATCCTCTCCACCACGACAACCGCATCGGGTCCTCCCCCATTGATAATCCTGTCATCCAACGCCTCTTGTCCAATCTGGCGGATACCTTGATAGATATGAAGTAGATCAATGGCATGATCATCCTCGACCTGCTCATTTCCCAAGAGCTCTTCATGTGCTGGCCTCGGTGGACGTCCTTCAGCCTCCGGTGTCATGTGAGGGTGCGACACTGTAAAGAACCATGTTGCGTACCCCTCCACAGAGAGCCACATACGGGATGCTCGCAACAATCGAAACTCATCTGGCACGACATGATTCTCCAAATCCTGGAAGACATCATCTAAAGACCTCCGTGTCATGGTGTCGGGAGCATCCTGGAAAGGAGATTGGGGTATGGTTTAAACATAGCTAAATTGGCGCATACACTGCTCGGGCAGATACAAGACCATCAGGTTAGCCCTACAAGTTAGCCACCCGGAGTATAACGAAATGGTATCGAAGGGGACAACTTCCCTGTAGTCCTTAAACGGGGTCCAGTTGATGTCGTCATGGTTGGTGCGATCAAGGAACACCCGGTAAGGAACCACATTATTGTTGCCCCTGTTGAGAATAAACCTGGCAGCCCTGGGCATGAAATCTGCATAGTCGGGATCCACAGAGTAATCATGTATGCGGTGAAAGTACGATAAAATTCAGCTATGCGTCAACAACAATATAATGTGTAAGTACAAATCAATTAAAACTAATTAAAATTTATCATTAAAATAAAAACATATTGTGAGGAGTGTGCACGAGCTGGTAAACGCCCTAGCCCTCCACCTGGAAGCTTCATTTAGATTCTGGTAGAGGTAGGTAAGAACAGTGTCACCCCAGTTCCAGTCCTAAACCGTAGAAAGGTCCAAAAAATATCTCAGGTAGGTCACGTCGGTGTAACGGCCACTCGTGTCCAAAAAGACGGACGTGCCTACCAAGTATATTAGAAAACACCGGATGGCACAACCCCAATGAAACAAACAAAAATATCCGCCTCCACAGGCTCCTCAGATACCTGTGTAGTTCTTTTTGCAAGAGCTTCTTGACAGAGGTGCTCCTAACATAACTCCTTTAGGTAGGAGAATTTCATGTGCGCTCCGTTTGTGTAGTCGCAATCCGCAGCAGCCCTGCAGGGATCAACTCCCAAATGATCAACCATCAACTCAACCTCCTCATCTATGGTTATCTTAGAATGGTTGAGTAACCTACCTCTAATAGGTAGTCGGAGCAAGCAGACAACATTGTCGAGGGTGATCATCAACTCCCTCAGTTACCCTGAAATTTCTTAAGGTATTCAAAGGTACATATTAAATCCAGATGTCCTTGTGAGCTAAGGGTCGATCCTTAAAGATAAGGGTTCTTCAGAAGATTGAAATTTATGACCAAGGAAAAGAGGTACGTCAACCAGAGGGATAAAACGTAGAAATTGGTCCATTTGAACAAATGTTGAACATCGAAGGAGTAGTTGAAGCTGAGCCCAGTCGATTATGGGGGATTATGGACTTAGAGAAATTTCATTATTTTGCTCTCGATGAAGGAAAGCGTCGAAGTTGGGAGTAGTTTATTCTTAGAAGCCAGAAGCAGGAAAGATTCAAAGTTCAAGATCGCGGGCAGTTATAAAAAGCTTCGTGTTGTTTAAGCGCCAAACAGGTGGCAAAATCCTGTGAGGCTGTTTCTTCAGGTTTTGAATATCAGTCGTAGATTTTTTTTAGGCAGTTACTTTGTAAACATTATAAATAAGTCACCTCAATGTAAAATTAGTGTGTTCACTTGTACACTCAAAGTACTTGCCAAAACTCTGCCCAATTCTGAGCGTCAGGAAGAAAGAGTTGCAAAAGTATTTAATGTACGTGAATCACCACCTTTATTTCAATGCAAAACCTTTACATTTCAGTTGTTTTCTTTGAAACTTTTACTTGCATTCTATTTACTTTTCAACAATCACTTTGTGTTTTCGTGTATGTTGATGCTCTCTTTGTTACAAGTTTCGAGTTGACAAAAGAGTCGTTCGACCCTTATTTCGTTTAGAACAGACATGAATTCACAGCCTTCTGTCGGTCACGAGTCACCATAGTAGGTCAAAATATAGTGAAAACTCAGATTTGTCAAGTTATTTAGGTTTTTGTCTCCGTCAGTCACGAGTTACCTGTCGGTCGAACCTGAACTATTGTGTGGAAAGTTGTTGTACTTATTCCCTTATTCTTAGGAAATCATTTCTTAGGCAAGGATTTTGACAGAGTTAGTACAATTTCACAAATATTAGCACATGTCTTAAGATCAACTAGTCGATCTTGCGAGTGACCCTTAGTTTTAGGACTTTGGGAGGACCAGCGGTTGTTTACCATTTTCTACAGTAAAGAAATTGGCACACCCAGTGGGACTAGTGCTAAGTTTTTATTGTTAGATGTCATAAGTGTTTGAGACTTAGAAGTGGAAGCCTAACTAAAGAGTGTAATAGACAATCCACTAGGAGACGTACATCAAGGATGTCAAACACTACTTTGAACGTGGATGAAATTCCATCATGAACTTTGGGTACATCTGACCTATTAATTACTCAAGTTGCACCATTTCCCTACTAAACAACACAACTTGTATCAGGGCCAACTGCTTCAGTATCGGTACATATTTCCCCAGACCACACCGATGAGTCCAGGGCCTGTGGTAGCTACGAATGTCATTCCGAACACAACGATACCTCGATTTGGTACTGCTAACACCCCTTATAGAATTCCGTATTCCTTAATGTCGGGATATCAGTCGACTTCAAGTGCAGAAGTGGTGTTAGATAACATGCAAAATATGAATTCTCCTTTACAAGGATATACAGCAGGGGGAAATAGAGGAATTCCTGCGCAACAACTATTGTCGCCTCTAACTAATACTTCGGGGGCAGTGTTAAGGCAACAAATGGATGATAGCAATCATGAGTTAGTTAATATGTTGACTAACCAAATGAGTAATGTATTTAACCCCATAATGCAAGAGTCGGGTGAGACTAATAGACAGTCCGCTGAAACAAATCGACAGGTGATTGCCCAATTAACACGTCTGTGTAATTTTTTGGGTGCTCCCCCAATGCTTGTTCAATTAAATTCCCCTGGTCAAGTAGACATGGGGGAAATAGAAGATGAAATTGTCCATCAAGGACAAGTTTCAGCACCTCATAGAAATGTTATTTTTGAACCCCCTAGGGTATTAGTTAATCAACAACAAGAGGCTGATCAAATTCTTGATCAAATTCGACAAGAAGATTTAGCTGTCGAAAATAATCTAACTACCATTGTCGAGAGAATTATGGCTAGGAACGATATGAATACCACACTCCAGAGGCCAACATATTCGTTCCCTTTGTCTGAGTATATTTTATAGACTGAAAACCCTAGAGGATGGAAAATTCCTAAATATACTATGTTCGGGGGAGATTCTGGTGAATCGACAGTCGAACATATTGTTAGGTATTTAATAGAATCTGGTGATATGGCGAATAATGAAAGTTTAAGGGTAAAGAATTTTCCTTCGTCTCTCACAAAGGCAGCCTTTACGTGGTTTACCACATTACCTCCTAATTCAATTGATTCATGGACTAAGTTGGAGAAAAAATTTCATGAAGGACATTCGAAAATTGGTTTGGTCAAGTTATCAAACATCAAGAGGAGATTTGCTGAGACCATAGATGATTATCTGAATCAATTTAGATCATTAAAAGCGAGATGTTTTACCCAAGTGCCAGAACACGAACTTGTTCAAATGGCTGCTGGAGGATTAGATTATTATATTAGAAAGAAAATTGACCCAACTTTTGTTAAGAGTATGTCATAACTAGATGATAGGGTTCAACACCTTGAGCGTTTACGGCTAGAGAAAGTTAGGCATACTAAGGCTAAGGCTAAGAAAGAAAAAGTAGCCTATATAGATTATGATGATACAAATCCCATATATGAGACCGACTATATCTCGTCGACTGAGGTAGATATCGATGTGGCTGAAATGAAGCCAGGGCCTACGTATGAATGTAAATCTTTGTTTCCTTATAAAGGGAAAAATACTGTTGTCGAAAACAATTCTAAATTTCCTGCAAAAACTTATACATTTGATGTTTCTATATGTGAAGAAATTTTTGACTTGTTAGTTAAAGATGGTCAAATTTTAGTACCTCCTAATGCTAAAATGCCACCATTAGAACAAAGAAAGAAAAGAGATTTTTGTAAATATCATACTTATCTGGGTCACACAATCTCTCAATGTTTTCTTTTCAGGGATCTTGTTCAGAAATCGCTGTAACAGGGTCGTTTGAAATTCGTTGCAGAAAGATGAAGATCGACATTGATCCTCTTAGGCATGAGGAAGCTCTCTTCACTAAACCTGTCGAGAACAATATGGTCAAAATTATTGAATTTCCAGATAACATGGTTGAAGAGAGTACAAGGGATAATGTTGATGTCGGCTTAGCTGAAGCTGATGTCTACCCCAGGCCAGATGAGGACTTGATAGATTTCCTATACCGCTGCAAAAACAAGGGTTCGACAATTTGTTTGTGCCCTAGGTGTGGGGCTCTAACTGACAAACTTGTTGTTGATAATTTTAAAAAGATGTAATTAGGGAAGGTCAAAGCCAAAGTCCACAATCAAAGGTTCCCTAACCCAAGGGATCCTAGGAGAAACATACGGAACTCTCAAGAAAAGCCAAAGAGTTTCATCCCTTTTGTTGTTGCTCCTAGAGGCACATGGATTAAGCCTCAAGGGAAAATGGGAGCACCAAATGCTGATGCTGCTGTTAGAGATCCAAAGGGAAAGTCGGCTATGAGTTACCAACATGAATTCACATCAGAGAGGAAGAGCCACATATCTGAGAATTATCTGGGAAATAATCCCATGAGCATAACTTAGTGGAGGCGTTTTCAACGCAAGAAGCAGGCTGAAAGATAAGCCGTATCTATTGCTAGACAAGTTGCCACAAACAAAGTGAGCAACCAGAAACAATACAGGGTGAAAGTCGACCCTATTGTCAAAGAACAAATCCAAGAGTTTGTGAAGCGACCTGTTGCCAAATGTTCTGAATAGGCAACTGATGATTTTGCTTCCGACTAAGAGGAGAGTCTCGACATCTTAGTTAATATGATGTCGATTCTCCCTATGGAGTATGATTTTCTTACAGAAGTGGAAGATTCTACTGATGTCGATGCTAAGGAAATGGCTTTACATAAGCCAACTTATTACTTTGTCATGAATAATGGTTCAATTGAGAACCAAGATGCCTTATTCAAAAGGCCTCACATGACTATGAGAAGTCATTTAAACCCCTTGCTGATCAGGTCAAAAGTCGAAGGAACTGCTATCAACAAGGTGTTGGTAGATTGTGGCGTGACTGTCAATATAATGTCACACCATATGTTGAAGAAAATTAGTAAGTTCGACACCGATATCAGGTCCCATAACGTGGTCTTATCAGACTATGAAGGCAGAACCAAGAACACTATGGGAGTGATTCAGGTAAACATAATTGTCGGCTCAGTGACAAGGCCGACCATATTTATGTTAATCCAAGGAAAGCCAAGTTATAATCTGCTGGTTGGAAGAGAATGGCTTCATGGAATAGGATTTGTTTTGTCTTCCATGCATCAACGTCTAATAATCTGTAGGGAAGATGGTATAGTGGAGAATATTGAGGCTGATCAAAAAGTTGGCTAACATTTCTCCTTGCTAACCTGCAGAGGAACTATATGCCAATTTAGATGAGGCATTTGTTTCCTTGAAATTGCATAAAACTCATGGTTTCATATGGGGTGTGGAACCCTTAGAGGATCCATATGTTGAAAACCAGGACAATAGGTTGGGGTGGCATCAGTGATAATGATGTCTGAGCTTGAAGCTCTAAGAAACATTTCGGTGTATATTGCTGAAAACAAGATAAATTCGGCACTGGAAGCTGAAGAAAATATGGTTGTCGAAGCCAATAAAACACAAATTCTTGAGGGAGATGTCATTTTGGCTCTTGAGCCAAAACCACCAGATAAGAATAAAGAAATCGAAGAATACGACAATGAGCAGTGTTTCTGCATATATGAAAATGAGCCTTTGGGCTTCGAAAAGGATCCTATGGCGCTTGAAAAGACGCATCCACAAGATCCCTTAGAAGAAATAAATCTTGGCGAAGATGAGGAGAAACTACCAACTTATATCAGCGCCAACATCGACCAAACACTAAAGTCTGAGGTAATATCTTTATTAAAAGAATTTAAAGATTGTTTTGCTTGGGACTATAATGAAATGCCTGGTTTAAGCAGGGATTTGGTAGAATTAAAACTACCAATAAAAGCTGGAAAGAAGCCAGTAAAGCAAACACCTCGACGTTTTACTCCAGAAATAATGTCGAAGATCAAGGAGGAAGTCGAAAGGCTCCTCAAGAGCAGGTTTATATGAACCGCAAGGTACGTCAAATGGCTGGAAAATATTGTGCCAGTCATGAAGAAAAATGGAAAATTAAGAGTGTGCATTGACTTTAGAGATTTAAATGCTGCCACTCCTAAAGATAAATATGATATGTCTGTGGCAGAAATGTTGGTCGATTCTGCCGCTAGTTTCAAATATTTAAGTATGCTTGATGGTTATGATGGTTATAACCAAATTTTTATTGCAGATGTGCCGAAGACGGCATTTTGTTGCCCAGGAGCATTAGGAACATATGAATGGGTGGTCATGCCATTCGGTCTGAAAAATGTCGGAGAAACATATCAAAGGGTAATGAATTCTATGTTCCATGATTTTATTGAAGATTTTATTCAGGTTTATATTGATGATATTGTAATAAAGTCGAACAATAAATCAATGCATCCGCAACATCTTCAAACATCCTTTGAAAGGATGAGGAAATATGGATTGAAAATGAATCCATTAAAGTGTGTTTTTTGTGTGCAGGTAGGTGATTTTCTTGGCTTTGTGGGCACAAAAAAGGCATAGAATTAAATCAAATAAAAACCAAAGCCATCATGGACATCAAACCTCCGTCGACCAAAAAAGAGCTTCAGTCTTTATTGGGTAAAATAAATTTCCTGAGGAGCTTCATATCCAACTTAAGTGGGAAACCAGAGCCTTTTCACCACTACTTTGACTAAAGAATGAGGAATTCATTTGGAAAAAGTAACATCAAGAGGCTTTTGACAAGATCAAAGAATATATAGTGAAGCCTCTAATCTTAGCGCCTCTTGTTAGAGATAGGCCTATGTGGTTATATATTGCAGCATCAGATACGACTATAGGAAGTATGTTAGTCCAAGAAGATGAAAATGGTATCGAAAGACCTGTATATTACCTTAGTCGAATGCTAAATGATCCTAAAACTAGGTATAGTGTCATAGAAAAACTATGTCTATGTTTGTATTTCTCTTGTATTAAACTGAAACAATATATAAAGCCAGATGATGTGTATGTATCTTCTCATGTCGATATTATTAAACATATGTTGTCTAAACCAATTTTGCACAATCGAATTGGTAAATGGGGACTCGGGCTGACAGAATATTCCCTAACGTATTTGCCTTTAAAAGCAATGAAAGGGAAAATAGTGGCAGACTTTCTTGTCGACCATTCAATGGTTGCTATGCCCCAAAATTATGTCGATTTAGTGCCATGGAAGTTGTACTTCGATGGTTCTAGCCATAAATATGGCACTAGAATAGGAGGAATCATAATTTCTTCCAATGTAATTCCAGCAGAGTTCAAGTACACAATCGATGACATTTGCACTAATAATGAAGCAGAATACGAGTCTTTAATAACTGGACTTGAACTACTGCTAGAATTGGGGGCAAGGAACGTCAAAATTATGGGAGATTCGGAATTGGTGATTAAAGAAGTCTCAAAGGAGTATAGATGTGTTAAAGAGAATCTAATAATGTACATTGTGATTACCATTAGACTGCTTAAGCAATTCGAACAAGTGAGTCTTCGACACATGCCTCGACGAGAAAATCAAGAAGCGAATGATTTAGCACAAGAAGCTTCAGGATAGAAGAAAGATCAAAATGAAGAACCTATTCAGGTAAGAGAGAAGGTTCGAGCAACTTTATTATCTCCTTCAGATTTGTCAATTATAAAATTAGGGGCTGTAGATTCTGAAAATTTTCAAATTCTAACAATTGACAATGGGAAAGATAATGATTGGCATAAGCCATTGGTCGATTATTTACGTTTTCCTACGGGTTCGACAGAGCAAAAAAAATAAATATCGTGCCCTCAGTTATGTTTTGATAGAGAACGAATTATTAAAGAAAACTGCCGAAGGAATATTACTCAAATGCCTTGGAGAGAGTAAGGCATATATATAGCAGTGTCGAGTGTTCACAATGGGGCATATAGCGCACATCAGGATGAACACAAAATAGAATAGCTTTTGATGCGCTCAGGTGTGTATTGGCCTTCAATGTTGAAGGATTGCATTGAGTTTGCTAAAGGCTGCCAAGAATTCCAAATGCATGGGGGCATGCATCATATCCCTGCAAGTGAGCTGCATTCCATTGTAAAACCTTGGCCATTTAGAGGATGGGATTTAGATGTGATTGGAGAAATAAAACCAACTTCATCGAAACAACAAAGATACATATTAGTCGGCATCAATTATTTTACAAAATTGGCCGAAGTTGTGGCCTTGACAGATGTCGACCAAGAGGTTGTTATTGATTTTATACAAAATCACATCATATGTCGGTTTGGGCTTCCATAAACAATTACAACCTGTTCTTGCAGGAAAAACCTTATTAGAATGATTTTAGGGATTTGGAAGCTTAAGTATCGTAACTCAAGCTCCAAGCTTGTCAGTAGTGTCTTGCTTATCCCGCCGGCGGGAGCCCCATTTATATCATTCCTTCCTTGAAGCTATCTCTTTCCTTCCGTAACTGCCTCAGCTCATTAACCATGGCTTTGAAGGCAAGGAGTTAGCTGTTACAGTTTGTAATCATTCACCAATAACGTCTCATAAAGATTGTAGGAACTCTTCATCTTCATAACGTCTATTCAACCATTCCTACTAGAGCGACTGCCGAGCTATACTTCGGGCCGAAACCGTCCTCGTGCCTCTGCCCGAGATCCAAGTCGGACTTAGATCTCCTCTTTGCTGGTCGAGTCCCATCCCGGATCCTTGCATCCAGGCATCCATCTCGGCTGAGGATTTTGTGTATGATCATAAGCCCCCCCTTGGTCGCTCGGTTTTAAGCCTCTTGAATCCGTGACGACCGAACATTTTAAACCCTTAATCCCTTAGCGAGATGCGTCATTATTATTTTAGAAACGCAGCACGTGCCCCACGTGACACCAGCCCAACGGTCACTTGGGCTTTCATCTGATTGCTCTATAAGTGGAAAAACCTGGTTTTATGCCTCTTTTCCCTCCAACTCATTATATTTCATTTAATTGCTCTCCAGGAAATCTTTTCTACAAATCACCAAATCCTATAGTACTCTCTTGCCGTCAGTTACTTCAAAACACATCCTTTCAGTCGATCGATCATCAAATTCAGGTATCCTCTTTTCTCTACATTGCTTTTTTGTTTCATTCTAAACATGGTCATCATTAGGGAATGCGATGATTTTGGTCGCAAAATCCACTTAGAAAACGAGGAACGAAAAACCCTGTTTGAGGAATGCATGCCAGATGAGCAATGCTCGAGAATAACCGACCTAAAGAGAGTCACAGATAGGGTTTGCAAGTTTTTACTCGAGAGTGATTCGACCCGACTCTTCGTGTTCGTGGAGCTAATAATGGAAACCAACCGTCTGATCAAAGGAGAAGTCAGAGGCTTTAAACGGAGCCTAATACAAGATGAAGAAATCGCTGCCCCACGCCTTTAAGAAGTGTCTCGCTCCATGGAGATAAGATGACGTGATTCTCGAGTCTTGTGAGTCTGGGAAAGTGTCCGCATGATCCGTCGTGAAGTCAAACCGAGTGGTTTTACTTTTATACTGGGTGATCAAGAGTTTGACATTCAATTCCCTTCTCCGACTTCGAGACCGATATCCTTCGACCATCAACCTTGCTCCCTCCCAACTCCGCCCCAATAGGGCTTCATCCGGCCTTTGAAATAATATGCCGAGCCTTATCTATAACTCCCACAGCTGGTCCGTTTTTTCCTTCTTTGAAATAAAAGCACGGAGCTCGAAACCTGTCTATCGCTGGCATCCCAAAAGAAGTTTCCTTCAAGCCTACACCTCCAATTTCAAGGGCTACAAAGAACGTTTCTCCGAGTTAGATGGGTCCCATGCCCTTATGTTATTTATGGCTCGGATGGCATCATAAGTTCCCTTTATTGGACTTGTGATCCGCCTATTTCCTGCTTTGACTATGATAGTCCGAGTGATTCGAGATCCTTTCCTAGAAATTCGACTCTTCAGACCGATCCGGTCAAGGATCTACTTGCTCTATCTCCGAGGAAGTTCTCGACTCCTAGGTAAGCTTTCTCATTTAGCTTTATTCCACTTTAATTTATTTGTATGCTTACTCCTTGTTCCGCTTCCGCATAAAATGACCGATCCACAATGAAAGAACAAGAAACCGATGGCGCGCTGCCGCCGGATGGATGTCTGGTGACCTTCCGAGTCCAAACCAATTTGGCCGGACCGAAGTTCGTAATCCAAGAAAAGAAAACGTTACGACCCGTGACCCCGCCTCCGTAAACAATCATTCTCTCGCTTCCACTAAAACGCCTGGCAACCGTAGATAGCCCCGAGCCTATCCAAAAAGTCAAGACCGTTATGGGAATGAAACTAACTCGCATCGGGCCATCTCCAATTTGCTAAAGGATACCGGAGGTAGCCATGATCATGCCTCTTCAAAATCGCTTCGGTCATCGACTTTGACGGCCTCAAGTTTCAGACGATCATCTAAACGCCACAACCGATGTGAACAACCGACTAATCTAGGCTCAACGGATCACTAAACACCGAGCTCATACCGATGAGGTGTGTTGCACTCACTCAAGCTTGTTCGAGTCCGGTGATCGCGTGAGAAGAAAAAGACCGATCTAGAGTTAGAAATCAAAAGGTTAGCCGACAACCACGCCTTCTCAATGCCAACAATGCATTCAAGAACAAACTCCTGAGGCGCCGATGACATTTCAAGCCTTGAAGAGAAGAATTCGTAAGCCAAGAACGGATAAAGACCTTGAAGATGAGCTGCCCAGATGTCCACCAAATTCCGTGATTCAAAATCACGCCCGAGGCAGGAAGCATCAAGAACTCCCAGATGGGTATGTTAGATGTCGGGACATAGCTTTGACCGGCTAAAGCTCAAGTCAATTGCCTTTACCCCGACATAGACATCTCGGAGGTTGACTTCTTCAAGACTATTGTTGATGGAAGTCGTGGAGGTTGATGAAGATGATAGCGAAACCACCATTAGCTAAGAAAACGCTAAGGTGGATGCCAACTCGCCAACCCCAATCCTCGATTTCTTTGTTGTTTAGAATTTCCATAGTTAGTCATCCCTTTGGCGGATGCATTTTGTAGTATTTGAATATTTGTTCGCCGGCTATCTTTAATTGCTTTCCTAATTTTTGCTATTTTTTCCGAAGTTTTTGCTTTTGTTCATTTCGCACAATTGTGAACTTTATATAGTACTTATGAGCCCCGAGCCATTGGATGCACAAAGAATCCTAATGGTTTTAGAGAAAATCACAATCAATTGTTCACATTTCAACATACACCTCCGTGTAACATCGGTTTACCGAGACCGAGAGAGGTCAAGGAACGCCGATACAACTCGATTACATTTCTTTTTATTCATTCTGAAGGTCGCCCCTGGGAGTATTCAGAGGAATGTAACCTTTCCGTGATCGAAAGACGATCCTAGACCGAGCTTAGCAAGACGTCGCCATAGGGTTCGTAGCCTCAAGCGAGGTTGACCAAGGAGTATTCCTCATGGGAATGAGCCGTGACCGAAGACGATCATAGACCGAGCTTAGCAAGACGTCCGCCATAGGTTCGTGAGCCTCAAGCGAGGTTGACCAAGGAGTATTCTCATGGGAACAGAGCCTTCCGTGATCGAAAGACGATCATAGACCGAGATTAGCAGACGTCGCCATAGGGTTCGTGAGCCTCAAGCGAGGTTGACCAAGGAGTATTCTCATGGAATGAGCATTTCCGGATCGAAGATTTATCATAGACCGAGCTTAGCAAAGACGTCGCCATAGGGTTCAGAGCCTCAAGCGAGGTTGACCAAGGAGTATTCCTCATGGGAACAGAGCCTTCCGTGATCGAAAGACGATCATAGACCGAGCTTAGCAAAGACGTCGCCATTTGTCGCATGCATCGATGTCGCAATATAATTTCATTAGATAGATGCCTCATTAAAACCCCGCCCTTGCCTAGGGAAAGAGTGCACCAATTATTTTTACATAAGTATATTTAACTAAAATAAAACTTAAGACTTGCAACATTCCAAGTCCTTGGTAATTCGATCCGCCCAAAGTTTCCAACTTGTAGGTCTGCTTTGTAATTCTTCCAGACCTCGAATGGTCCCTCCCATTGGGATCTAGCTTACCCTTCTTGGTAGGATCGGTTATTTTCTTTAGTACCAAATTCCAACTTTGAACCTCGCCGCTTACTCTCAAGTTGAAACGCCTAGTCATCCTCTGCTTGGTCGCATTTCGACACGGGCCGAGTCTCTTATCTCGCCCAAGAAACCGCTTCATTCGTGAGCTTGTTTATTGGCCTCGCTTCAAAATTGTCCCGACGCCAAGATGGTAAAACTACTTCACCGGATCATGGCATCGCACAAAACCATCCGGAAGGAGTCTCTTGCGTGGAATGGACCGTGGTATGGTATGCCCATAAAACTGTAGACATTGTGCCCATAAACCTTGGCCGAATCTAGCTTCTTTTCATTGCATTAACATGACCTTGTTGGCCGACTCACCGCCCATTTCATGGATGCTCTACTGATATGAATTTGTTTTGAATTCGAGCTCCCTTAACTCCACCATCAAGTACTTGCAAATTGTGCCCCATTATCCAAACAATGACACGAGGCAATCCAAATCGCAGATGATACTTCTCCAATAAAACGCTGACCCGGTCCGCGAGATTCGGATACGCTCGCTTCCACCCATTTAGTAAAATAATCCACGCCACGATCAAGAACTTCAATCGTCCCTGAGCTACCGGAACGGCCCTGTGATGTCACCCCACCGATAAAATGGCCATGGTACCGTAACTGTGCAAGAGCTCGGATGGCTGTGAATGGCCGAGCGAACGCTGAATTTTGAGCATTGTGCCACATTCCCTGGCCCTTTGTTAATGTAGGCCAAGAATACCCGCCCTTAAGATCCCACCACCAAAGCCCTTCCTCCTCCATGATTTCCACAAGTCCCCTCATGAACCTCCTTCATCACGGTTGACATATCCTCCTCTCGACACGCAGCGTAACATGGGAGCCGCACGCCCCAACCAGATAGTTTCCTGACTCCATTACAAACCGGATGAAACCTTCTTGATGCGTTTGGCCTCTCTATCTCCGTGTAATATTTCTTGTTGTAAATAACGGACGATCGGGCTCATCCATCCGCCGCCTCCCTCACGAATGGCTGTGATTCTCCTTTTTCAACACCGCACGGAAGTATCTCACGGATGACCGATTTGTTCATCCTGTCCTTAGAACTAGTCAATCGTGATAGTACATCGGCTCGAGTATTCTCTTCCCGCCACATGACATATTTCAAAACTTTAAACCGCTGCCTCAATGAAACAAACCATCGCAAATATTTCTCCAAAATAGGTCCTTTACTCGAAACGACCCGTCCACTTGTCCCAACCAATTGCGAATCGGCACGCACTAACAAGGCCACTCCCACTTCCAAAGCTAACCTCGCACCGCCAACAAAGCTTCATACTCGCTCGATTACCGCAAAATCCAAAACGCAAAGAGTATTCAAGAACCATCTTTCCAGACCTCCGTAACTATCCCGCGCCACTACCTTTGAGATTAGAGGAGCCATCAGTATGTGATCCACCTCAATAGAGTCTTCCGTGCGAATAGGCAAGTTCCACCATGAAGTCACGAGATTGGGATTTGATATCGTACGCGGACTAAACCGATCTCATATTCGACAGCCCACGCCCAGACACCATCCTTCCGCCAGTCCGCTTCTTAAACACCGCTCAAAGGAAAATTAGTCTTCACCGGACGGATGTCCGAGGAAGTAATGTCCGAGCGCGCAAAGGGTCACAAGTGCAGCCGCTTTTCTATCTTCCGTATCCGTCTCGCTCCTTTAACACGTTACTCACAAAGTATACCGGACGCCTCCTTCATCCGAATCTTGTACCAACACGTAACTAATTGCCCTTCGACATCGCTGTAAAGTGTTAATCGAGAACCTTCTTTGGTCTCGACTAGCACCGGGCGACAAGAATGCTACCCCGCTGAATGCCTCTTCACATGCTTCCGCCCATTCAAACCGAGCTTCTTCTTAATTGCCGAGAAGAAATGAATGGATTTATCCTCAAAGACAAGATAAGAAACGAGATAACGCGCCAAACGCACCGCTGAGTTGTTGCTTTCGCATCGAGGTCGGACTCGCATGTCAATGATCGCCGGCACTTATCCGGATTGGCTTCAATACCCGATTTGTGAGCATGAAACCCAGAACTTGTCGGCTTGAACTCCGAATGTACACTTGTCCGGTTCAAGCGCATGTTGAATTTTCGCATCACCGCCGAAAGTCTCCCTAATGTCTATCACATGGTCTTCTCTCGACGTGGTTTTTATCACCATGTCGCCTACATACACCTCAATATTCGACCAACTGAGGAGCAAACACCATATCCATCGCCTTTAGGTCGCACCGGCGCTCTTCAAACCGAACGCATAACTCTAATAGAAATTCTTCGCCCGCCATGAAGGCTTTTGACGATCCCGTTCATCCGGATCCGATTGTACTCGAGTAGGCATCCAAAAACTTAGGAGGCGAAACCCTAAGAACTGCCGATCAACCGATCAATGTGAGGGAGAGGATACGGATCCTTCGGCATGCTTTGTTTAGGTCGGTGAAATCACACATTCTCCACTTTCCATTCTTCTTCTTTACCATAACAACGCTTGATGCCAAGTTGATATTGTACCTCCTTCAAACCGCCCTTAACAACTTTCCCACTTCTTCCCACACGCCTTGCCCCTTTCTTCCCCATCTTCCGCTTTGTGACACCGCTTGACCCTGTGATCAATTGACAAATGATGACACATGATCTCGGGTCTATGCCCAAGATATCCGACGGTTTCGTGCAAAGAGATCTAAATTTTGCCTCAATACCGACTATCTCGCTTCTTCCTCCATTGTCAACTGTGTTCCTAGGTGGGTAATTTGCAGGGCAACGGGCCGATCCAACGCCTTGACCTCCTCCGAGGAGTAAGTCCGCCCGTCCTTTCTCCTGATCAATATCAACCATGTCGACCTCATGTTTGGGAGAAGCTCCATGGACCCGACCTCTTCTTAGCTTTCGGATCGCCTTTATAACACTTCCGGCCAACCCCGGTCTCCACGGATAACCCCGATACGCCTGCTGCTGGGATACTTCATAGTCAAGAACAATGTTGACAAAACCGCTTCAAGTGCATTGAACGAAGGTCACCCGATGATAATGTTGTAGGCGACGACGCATTAACCACCGTGATACCTAACCTCGAACGGCTTGGCATTTTCTCCTTCTCCGAAAGTAGTTTGTACGGGAGGTATCCTGAATCGCACTTGCTCACCGGAGAACCCTACCGTAGTCCCAATCGAAAGGCAACAACTCATTTGGCTCAAACCCATACCCTTAAAAGCCTCCTCAGAGGACGTCCATGAACTCCCCGGATCGATTAACACACGCCACGCCCAATCCCGGATCCGCACCTCAATCACCATAGGATCGCTCATGTGGTAGAACTTTGGCATCCTCCCTGAGAAGGTTACCACCCCGGATCAAACCTCAAGTTCCAATACACCCGCCCGAACCCCGCATACCTTTTCCGGTCGAACTAGTGGAGCCACCTCCCGCAAAGCCCCCGAGATGGTGTTTAGAGTAGCCGAGTTGACCTCGCTTTCACCTCTTCTATCGCCTTTACCCTTCTTCTTGGATCGAGAATCAAGCCGGTTCGTCGGGGATGAATCGCTTGCTGGTCCGCCCGGATCCTCCTTCACATATGTTGATAGTTTTCTCTCTCGAATTAACTTCTCAATCTCCTCTTCAATTGTACGCAGGACTCGTGGTATGCCCTTCGTACGATGAAACCACACCACGCACCGATCACCCCAGAACCGTGTTAGCACACCCACTTCTGTAAGGTGGTGTGAGAGCTCAAATGACCGACGTCCCGAGGATATCTTCCTTCTCGTGTCGAGGGTGTAAACGCCTCGAGCCAAAAGCCGATCGTGGACGTTGAGGCTGCTTATCCCAGTTCGCTCACGGTAATAGCAGATCCCGTGTCCGACTCGCTCGTCGACCTCGCCTTTAGAATCTCGAGCTCGCTTCCATGTTACTTTCTTCTCCCTTCACGTAGCACTCACCGAGTAATGATCTCGCCCATGCTCTTGGCGGGCTAAGGATTCATTGAACCGCCGGCCTTAAGTCCATGCGGAACGCAGCCACGAATATCTCCCGATTAGATGCGAGACTGATAGTCTCCTCATTGAACCCAGCCATGAAGTCCCTGAGAGATTCGAGGGCGTTGTTTCACATTGAAGAGGGAGGTATTGGCTACCTGGCGCCGATTAGCAAAACCCGAATGATTTTCCGATCAAGTCTTGATAGCTCACTACGACAACCGGGAAGTCCCATATACCAACAGAAAGCCGATTCTCTCAAGGTACCGCCATCGCCTGCACTTGAGCGTCGGTTGCTCCAATGAGTGCCATCGTGTTGTTAATCATGGCGATGTGCTCCTGGGTCCGCTTGCCATCATACGATGCCAAGACAGGGGTTTGAAATTATCTCGAACAAAGATCCTCCTGCATCGCCCGAGACAAAGGTTGCGGCCCAGGCTCTACTTCCGATCTTCGCTTCATCCAAGCCCCTCGCTGAAGGGCTTGAACATTATCCTCAAGTGTTTCGCTATGTTGGCGCAAGTCATCGATCATGGCCAAAGAATCGAGTGAGATCGGGTGGATCTGTTGTGTGTTTGAGACATTGTCGTCCGATCTATTTTTGCTTGTGCGCCCGGGAATGATTTCACCGAGGCCCCACGGTGGGCCAAATGTTCTTGCAGAAAAACCTTATTAGAATGATTTTAGGATTTGGAAGCTTATATCGAACTCAAGCTCCAAGCTTGTCGTTGTCTTGCTTATCCCGCCATGGAGCCCCATTTATATCATTCCTTCCTCAAGCTATCTCTTTCCTTCCAGAATCGCCTCACCATTAACCATGGCTTTGAAGGCAAGGAGTTAGCTGTTACAGTTTGTAATCATTCACCAATAACGTCTCATAAAGATTGTAGGAACTCTTCATCTTCATAACGTCTATTCAACCATTCCTACTAGAGCGACTGCCGAGCTATACTTCGGGCCGAAACCGTCCTCGTGCCTCTGCCCGAGATCCAAGTCGGACTTAGATCTCCTCTTTGCTGGTCGAGTCCCATCCCGGATCCTTGCATCCAGGCATCCATCTCGGCTGAGGATTTTGTGTATGATCACAACCGACCAAGGATCGTTGTTTACTGGGTGAAAAATGCAAGAATTTACGCAAGAAGTTGGGATTAAATTATTAACTTCTACTCCGTACTATGCTCAAGCAAACGGCCAAGTCGAAGCGGCCAATAAGGTGATAATTAGCTTAATTAAGAAGCATGTAGGAAAGAAGCCAAGAAATTGGCATAGAACACTTGATCAAGCATTATGGGCATGTAAGACTTCTCCTAAAGAAGCAACAGGAACTACTCCATTTCGACTTGCTTATGGACACGATGTTGTGTTGCTTGTTGAAATACATGTTCAATCTATAAGAATTCAAAGAAAACATGAAATACCATCTGAAGATTATTGGAGAATGATGGCAGACGAACTAGTCGACTTGGATGAAAGAAGGAAAGAGTTACCATAACCTATAATAAAAAGGTGAAAGATAAGGTATTTACTATCGACGACCTAGTTTGGAAAGGGATATTACCTATGGACAAGAGTGATGGAGTCTTAGGAAAATGGTCCCCAAATTGGGAAGGACCTTTTAAGGTAATTCAAGCCTTTTCAAAAAACGCTTATGAACTTGAAGAATTAGCCCCAGATCAACGGATTATAAGGGTAAATGGTAAGTACTTAAAAAAGTATGAACCTATTCTTCAACAAGTTACAATTTCGACAGAGTAAATATTTGTCGAATAAAAGCTGGAGAGAGTTATGTTGAAACCAACAAATTAGGCATGCATGAGATGTGTGCAAAATATAAAATTGTAAAGCAAAATATAAAAGCATTACATTAAAATTGGCTAGAAAGCCATTGTTCAAACTTTACATAAAAGGCCATAAAATAATGGTTACATTAATCAGAAATGTTAGAATTTGCTCTGGAAAGACTTTAGTTCACTATGGAGGCGTACAACATGACTTTCAAAGCTTTCTGCTCTCGCCTTAAGCGCCACTATCTCTGCTTCAATTTTAGAGGTAGCAGTACTAACGACTACAACATCCATAGTCATCTTGTGCACTTCTGTTTGAATCGGAGCGATAACTTGGTTGAGCTCCTCTTCTCGCTTAGTGACAAGTTCTAGTTCTTCGCCTAAAGCGATCATTTCCTTAGATAATTCGACCATTCGACTACATATTTCAGCAGCTCTTTTCCTTGTAGGAGTTAGTTCTTGCCGTTTCTAATTAATTTGTGCCGTTAATCCTTCAATTACTTTCTTGGACTTTACCACCACATTCACATTACCCTTCACCAAAGCTTGTTTCTCCTCGACCAATGCTTCATTCTTATTTACACAATTGACATTTTCAAGTAAAGAAAGAAGAATCTTCTCAAACGTTGCCATCATAAGTTTGGATGACTCAGAAGTCTAAAGGCTCTTTAGCTGAGTAAGAGCATCTAAAAGTTCTGAGCCAAGAGTTGAGTCTTCATGGAGCAAGTGAGGTAGATCAGGGCTCAAAGTGTGAGTTTGGATTTTGTCCGTCAAATTCTTAACTTTTGTAGCCTCAAGCCTTAGTTTGTCTTTATGAGTTTGGGACTGGTCAGAATTAGAAGAGAGAGTATAAGTATTCACAAAGTTTCACAACCTTGCTAGTGCTTCCAATGTAGAAGCGTTGATATCTGCTTCGGTCGACACTAGCGAGTCAACCTTCTCTTCTGTAGAGGGCTTTGGTGAGTTAACTTTCTTTTCTCCTGAAGGGACAACTGAGTCATTTCTCTTTTCCTCAGTGGGGTTTTGAAGCATAAGCTTAGGAGGAGGAGATCTAGCTTTCTTTTCAGGAGAAAGATGAAGTGTACCTTCGGGAGGAGGAGAATGTTGAGAAATGGTGACATTTTTGGTCGCCTTTGAATCCTGCAGGGAATCTGAAAGACTAGAGTAAAAGATAGTCGAACTATAACCCTTATGTTTGGCAGAACTAGTGACATAATCATAGTCACTAAGAGTATCCAGAACATTCAGGTCAACAAACTCACTAGCAGCTAAGTCGAGAGTCTGATGGTGATGAGGTGAAGAAACTTCTGACAAGGGAGTGTAGTCTACCATACTTTGTTGAGGGTCAGAAGCTTCGACCTAAGCAAAACAAGATAGATGTTAGCCAAATGGATTTGGCAAACAAAAAGAAAAAGAAGTGAAAATTTTAGTAATTACCATGCTCTATTAGGATTTACAGTGACCTTTTAGATGTATAATAACAAAGATCCCCATCGGATTTTTAGCTTTGTCGGCCACGGGACTGGGTCGGAGTGACGAGGGATGTATTTATCATTATATTACCAGTGCCTAAGTTTAGGTCGACTTCAAGATGTTTACCCAAGAACACTTTACCTCTCCTTTTTGTGACAAGAGGGTGATCGTCGACATTGGTTGTTGCTCCTATTTGGTCGTCGACCTTCGTTCCAAGGTTTTGGGCCAGAATGGCTTTCTTTTTCTTCTTTTTTGCCACTTTGTCTTCAGAAGACGAAGTTTGCTTCCTCTTGTGGCTTTTGGATTTTTTGGAATTTTGAGGAGACTGATCATTAGGTGATGGCTGAGTATAAAAAATGTATAAGTCAAAGCCATGGCATTGGTCGACGTTATCTGATTAAACAATGCTTACCACAGTCCTCTCAGAGTAGAGTTTCTTGTCCCTCTTGGACTTTTTGGATTTGTTGGAGAACAGTCGAATCCACTGAGCGTTTCTGACTCTGGCACACAAAAGAAACATGAGTGTCTTGCAAGCCATAGAGTGTTGAATATAATAAAAATATACTTACAAAAGAATCAGTCTTCTTGAAAGAAGAGGAAATCGGTTCATCATCAGAGGGGGTATGGATACGGGTGAACTGTAAGATGTCGACCAAGTAAGAAATACTGAATCAGAAAAGCATATGGACATAGGTGTAAGTCGTACCTTTGAGGTCGAAGGACCTTCTTTGTCACTGATGTCGATAGGTAAGGTCGACGGGCCTTCCCGGTTCTTGATAAGTGGAATAGCTAAAAGAAAAGTAGCTAATTCAAATAAGTGTATAAGCCAAAATGAAAAAAGGAAATTAAGATTTCCAGAAGCTGTTACCATTGGGTACTACAACAAGCTCTCTCACATATTTAAGATCAATATGCAAAAAGCCTGGGTAGTCGTGTAACCAATGTTTCATCGGAACCACCCTGTCGACTTTCTTCTTGTAAGCATTTTGAATATTTTACCAAGAGCTATACCACCAATCCGGTATAGGTAGGTGAAAAGCCAATGCTAGCGGGCTAGTCGACAAAGGAGGAAATTTGATTTTTTCCAAAGTGAAGTGCGCAAGATACATGTCTTTCGCGTAACCAGGAATTTTAAGTTATGGAATCCTTTCGGTTACCTTCTCCTTTAGCTCTTGGGTTGCATCATGGATGGTTCGATGGAGATTATCTGGTAAGTACACCACCGTAAAGTATTTTTGGAAAGCTTGAATCTGCTTGATATTAGTAGCCTTACATTTTGTCGGCTTGCCCGAAAAATTGTCAAGAGCAATAGTCAGTTCAGTTATCTTTTTGTCAGAGTCACTAACAAAAGTAATATAATACGACTGCCACCAAGTCTCAAATTCTTTGGCACAGTAGAAGGATGGTTGAAACGTGGTAAAGGTAAGTATAGGCCTTTCTGCCCAGAGGGTGTCTACATCTTCTTGCACAGACTCCCAAGGTTGGTCGGAGACAATGTCAGCCAGCAATTCATGAGAATTGAACAGAGATTTGGGAACGATTTGGCACAACCCAAATTTTCATGCCACCAAGTTAGGCTGATAAGCAACCAGGCATGGATTTAGGCCGACAATCACATAAGTTAAGAATTGGGGAGTCAAAAAGTGTCTCCAGCAAATCAAATATCTTTTCTTGTCTTCTTCTTCTACTGGGGGGAATAATTTGGTAATCCATTATGGGCCACTTTTTCCATCAACAAATGGAGTCATTGAAGGTGTAAAGTCGACCCTTGTCAACATAATGTTGAATAGTAGTTTAAAGATCTCAATGTTTGGAGAGGTTTTGTCGTTCGGGGTCAGTGGCAGGAGACGTTGCCAAACTATATGCATTTGATTTTGGGGGCAGGCTATTTTCCTACTGTAATACGGTGGGTGAACTGACTTTGGTTTGTTTTGCATTTGATCGCAAATGTTGCGGATAACAAGAGTCTCCACCGACTTTTCTTTTATCCAATTAAGGGAAGGTGAAAAGAACAGGAAAAGACCTTCGTTAGATTCTATGTAAGGGAGAAGGTTATGAAAAGGGAAGGTATTAGCACCTTTTCCATCCGTAGTTATCTACAGGCTCTTAGTTGCTTTGTCTCATCTATTAAAATTTGCTTTCTGTGTGTGTGTTTGAAAATGTTTTTGAAAAGGAATTTCGCTTTGACTTCGTAATGATTCACGCTGGAATGTATACGAAGTGTTCGAAAATGTTTCATTTTGAAAAAGTGTTTTAACTTTGTAAAAGTGTGGGTTGTGAAAAAGATATTTTGATGGAGCAAGCAACTAAAAGTCTTATTACCTATTCAAAACGGTCGTTTCCGTGTTATTTTACTTTCTTTTAGAATAGCGTTATCCATACCATTTAGTTGCTAGATAACCCTATTCGTTGGATGTAGAAGGGACATTCGAAGGGACATCGGATGGTCATAAAAGGCAACTTGTAGGAGTATCCTAGCATATTCGAAGCGTCGATCATCACTTTTCATAGGCAACAATCGAGGGACGAGATCATGAATTCGTAGGCAACATCGAGGGACTATGATTTTTAATTCGAAGGGACTATGATGATATGTTTGTAGGCAACGGTGCTAGGATACCTCTACGTTCGAGGGACTTGACCATTTATTCGAAAGGCAACGAGAGAGAATACTCTAGGGGGTGCATGTGTGAAGAGTGTATTGTTTTCAGATATTTTATCTTGTATTAGTGATCTACGTTCGTTTTTATCTTGCCATACACGCCTAGTTACTAGCAGTTTATATGGGTGCGGAAAGTAAATTGCAGAAAGTAAAGTGCGGAAAGTAAATCCTACGCTATAACATGGCTTTGGGGCAGTTACATAATATAGGAGTGCGGAAAGTAAATCCTAATTAAGCTATTACATCCCATGAGCAGTTACATAATATGGAAAAAAAATGCGAGAAAATTAACCTAACTATTACAACTTGGAAGCGGATACATAATAATCGGAAAAAAGAAAAGAATTGCGAATAAGAGAAAATGTGTTAGTAAAAAAAGATTTTTGAGTTAGAAAAAAGTTTTAAGGTTAGTAAACCTAATTAGATGAGAAAATAATTTTTTTGGGAATTTTTCGGGTTGATTTTAGTAAGGAAAAATAATTAAAAGTCAATGTTCTGGTTAATTAACAATTAATTAAAATATGCATGCAAAAATATAATTTTTTATGCCAAAAATTAATAAGTATTTTTCTAATCTAAATGCAAAAAAAAATAATTTTTTTGTGATTTTTTTAATGTGTTAGAAAATTATTTGAAAAGAAATTAAATTAAAAAAGAAAATATGAAAAGAAATAGAAAATTGGTTAGTTAAAACAGGTCATAAAAAATAAGTTGGGGGTGCTGGGGTTCGAACCCCTAACCCTGAGATCAATGGCAAAACGCACTACCATCCAGGCTACCTGTCACTGGTGTTAGTAACATGGAATAAAAATAATATAAGGGAAACAACTTTTTGAAAATTAATTCAAAATAGAAAAACGTGCGCAGCCTTCATCTTCTTCGTTTAAATATCCAGGGTTTTACCTACGGATTCCGTTCGTAGCTAAAACCTATAGTGACGACTTTGTTCGTCACTATAACACCTGCAGTTTCAAAAATCCAGAAAATGCAATAGAAATTAAAAGTAAAGTCATGGTTCGATTGGAAATTTGCCCCTGAGCATGAGGGTACCCACGGTTTGGCCCAATTTTTCCTTTTTCAAAAAACCCCAATTGGAACTTATGAACCCTAGCAATGACAACTTATGATTCCTGCACTTAAATTTCAATTAACCAATCCAGATAGCTTCAAAACTTCATTCTAAACACAAACAAACAATCAAAACATGTTAAATATGCATGAAAATCAGAAATCGATTTTGAGTTAGAATGTGCAAACTGTAATCGTGATTTCGTGATTCTGGATGTTTGGCTGGCTTGTGAATATCTGGATTGGACTGGAACTAGGGCTGCTAAGAGCTTGCAATGCACGGTTTTGTGAAGCTTGGAATAGGGTTCTTGAGGCCAGAATTTCATCCCTTGTGCATGTAGTAACATCATGTATTTATAGTAGAGTGAATTAGGTCAAGAATTGTGAGAAAAAATCAAGCCAATCAATGAGAAATTATTTGATTTGGAATCAAACCAAATATTTCCTTTTTGAGCCAATTTCAATCAAATCTCAATACCAATCATGATTATTTCGAAATAATCAGATTAAATGGCTTGCTTGGACCTCAAGGATGAGAGAAAATCCATCTTGCAATTAATTTTTGATTTTCTATCTTTTATTTTAATTAAATTGGTTTTAAATGATTAAAAATCGAAAATAAATAAAAAATAAAAGATAAATTCAGGGCCTTGGGCTTGGAGGTTCCAATTCAGCTAAGGAACATGTTTGAATCAAGAAAAGTTAGCCCATTTGGAAATTTTTGGTTTTCTCAAGTATTTCTCTTTATGCACCTCCTCAAAAATGCTCAACTTGGACAAGGTGTATCTTGCTCAAAATTTAACATTTTTGGGTGTTCTTGGACTTTTTAGAAAGCTCAAGATGTATTCTAAACATCCTTTTTGGTTTTATATTCATTGGAGTTTCCATGATCATGAACACTTCTTTACAAAAAGTTGACTTTTTGTTGACTTTTAAAATGACCTGTAATGTTTTGATCCATAACATCGAAATGAAGCATTTTCTGCCCAAGCTTGTGAGATATGAAGTTGTAGAGAATTGAATTTCTTCAAAATGAGTTCGTGAAAAATTTCTGATAAAGTATGTGAAAGTTATGCCTGGTCAAAGTTCTGTTGACTTTTGTCTGAGAAAACCTAATTTAGAAACTTTGACTTTTGATTAATTCTTGACTTTTCTTGATGAATCATGATCAAACCTTGATCAAATGATGAATATAACTTCAAAATATTGATGTTGACCAAAAATTATAAAGTTTGACTGTATGTTGACCACAGTTGACTTTTTGTCCAATACAATTGATTTTCAACCATCTGAGCAATTGTTTGAGAAAACTTGACTTGTAAGGCTTGAAACTTGACATGGAGATTCTTTGGAACACATGATGAGGCATGGTGACCACTTGAAGCATTGGAGGTCCATCTTGGCTTGAGAATGGCAAAACCCTAGTTTGGATTGATTGCTTAGGAGATGGTTTGTTTGGTCAACCCTTGTGAAATCCTTGAGTATGGATATGTGAAATGTCTTGAAAAGTAGGAGGGCAAATTTTGGGGTATAATAGTTGCCCCTGTTCAATCTTCTTGTACTGGAAGGGTTAGATTGGCATGCTTGCCATTTGTGACCTGAAAGTAGAAGATGATTGAACACTCGAGTACACCTGAAAATTTGCACTCGCTGTTGGTTGATGATGTGCTGGAATGGGCTTATATATGCCATTTGGAGAAGCTAAGTCGGAGATTAAGTCGTACGCTAGACTTGCAAATGTCGTTTGAATAGGAGAAACATCGGAGATGGGCATAAGATGCCATCAGGAGAGACTGAGGCTGGGGAATGAGCCGTATGTTAGACTTTGTAGGTATAAATAGAAGAAAGGACGGAGATGGGCTTAAGATGCCATCTGGGGGTGGCTGATGTTGAGTCATACGTTAGACTTCATGCTCGTCTTTGAAGGAGGTTATTGGTTTGTATTGATTTTTAACCAAATATGCAGCATTCTGAAGGTGGAGAGCTGTCGATAAGTAGTCGGAGATGGGCTTAAAGATGCCATCTGGGGAAACTGGGTCGTACGCTAGACTCTATAGTTGCTGTGGATAATAAGAGAGAGTCAGAATAAACCTTAGTCTTGGCGATTCTCGAGGTGGATACTTGGCAGAATGCGAATAGCTTTCCCGTCTTACTTCGGGTGTTAATCCAACGTCCGCCGCCTGGAGACAATTTGTATGGTCTTTCAGATAGTTCTCCCGTCTTGCTTCGGGTATTAATCTTTGACCTTTCGTTCGAAAAATAGCTTTTCATGGTTGTTCAGATAGTTCTCCCGTCTTGTTTCGGGTATTAATCTTTAACCTTGCGTTTGAAAAAAAAGCTTTTACCTGCTAGGGAAATAAATCTCGACAGGATATGGTTAGTTCTATGCAAATTATGATGCATGCAAGCATATGACAATGTTCGTGAATGATATGTGCACATGTTATGTTGAATAATGTATGAATGTAGATGTTGTGGTATTTCAAAACATGTCCATCTTGAAGAAGATGTGAACGTTTTGTTGGAGATTTTGACTTCTGCTTGGGGATTAAGTAGTTGAAAACCCTGACTTTGAGGGGAAAGAGATGTTCTTGATTCCTCCGATGCACTATCTGACCAAGTTTCGAGTCTAGATGTTAATGCTGTTGGAAAGAATAACAACTGGGAGGTACTCCGCTGGGGATCTTGGGCGCAGATCTTGCTGGAGGAGTATGAGAATACCGCTTGGAGACTGACGTAATGTGGCAACGCCGAAGGGGGCGTAAAGCTGAAAAGTCCTTTGAGGTGATGAATCTAAAGCTTGTTGGAACCTCTGATTGGGGAAAGAGAGATGTAGGTTTCCTCCGATGCACTATCTGACCAAGTTTCGAGTTTAGATATTACTGCCGTCGGGGAATGATAATCATCGAGAGACATTCTGCTGGGGATGAATATCTCTATGTATACGAGATGAACTGTTACTCCTCAGAGACTGATGTAACGAGGTGAAGCTGGTTAAGATCACTGCTCGGGGACTAATGTGATGAAGCTTGAAGTGTTGGAACACTAACGGGAAGAGAATAGTACTTCGTCGGAGAAGGTTTGTCTTTGATAGGGAGAGCGATGGCTCTGTGGGGATTGTGCTCTTGTGGAAGTAACCTGCGGGGAATGTATTGGTGACTTTAGTCGTCATCTCAATTCCTAGAATCTATAGTAATTACTTTTGTTTGTTCTCTTTTTGTATGTTTGTGAACAGATGTTTATTGTCAAATGCATATAATCATTCAAAGCAATCATTGGACTTTATGCAAAAAACAACAATAAAAGTTGACACTGTAAAAGGAAGAATTTGCATTAATTTTGAAAGGTGGTGTATGGTCAAGGAGTCTATATACAAGAGAAGAATAAAAGTAAAAGCTATGCGGAAATAATCTCGTTGAGTTTCAACTATGCTATTGCTCATATATTTCGACTATCTCATCTCCTTGTTGTTAGTAGAAAGTAAGTGAATTGATTTTCTCCATTTGAATCTTGAATTCTGATTGTAGTAGTCTGTAGGTAGGTGATCTGGACGAGACATAATCGTACACTTAAATCCCTAACTTTTGCCTAGACCGCCCTTCCGGATTTTCAGTCTACCGGGATACCCTTTTTTGCCCAAGCTGCCTTTGTAGGTTTTCGACTTGCCGGGTGTACACTTTTTTTATATATATATCCTTAACTTTTGCCCGAACCTTTTTGGTTCGCCAGGATGCCCTTATTTTTTCCTAGGCCAGTCGACCTAGTGGGTCTCGTTCATGCGTAGTATTTTTTGACTATGTCCTTGTTCACAGGGTGTGGAAAGTCTTCTCCATCCATGGTGCTAAGTATCATAGCTCCGCCTAAAAATACTGTCTTGACTACAAATGGTCCCTCGTAGGTGGGAGTCCATTTTCCCCTGGGGTCACCTTGTGGAAGGATGATGCGCTTGACTACTAGATCACCGACCCTGTAGACTCGGTGCTTGACTTTCTTGTTGAATGCTCTGATCATTTGCTTCTGATAGATCTGTCCATGGCAGATGGATGCGAGTCGTTTATCGTCGATCAAGTTGATCTGATCAAGGCGAGTCTGGATCCATTCATCTTCACCCATCACTGCGTCCTAGAGGACTTTGGTTGAGGGTATCTGAACCTCGATTGGTAGGACTTCTTCCATACCGTATACGAGAGAGAAGGGGGTTTCCCCTGTTGACGTTCATAATGTAGAGCGGTAACCATGGAGAGCAAATGGCAACATCTCGTGCCAATCATTGTAAGTCAATGTTATTTTCTGTATGATCTTCTTGATATTCTTGTTGGCGGCTTCCACTGCGCCATTCATCTTAGGCCGATACGGAGAAGAGTTATGATGCTTGATCTTGAACTGCGTGTAGAGTTCGGTGATCATTTTGTTGTTGAGATTAGTTCCATTATCTATGATAATCCTTTTGGGGATGCCATATCGACAGATAAGATTATGCTTGATGAATCGAGCCACAACATTCTTGGTAACAGATGCGAACGAGGCTGCTTCTACCCATTTGGTAAAGTAATAAATTGCCACAAGGATGAAACGGTGTCCATTGCAGGCAGTAGGTTTTATTTCTCTGATCATGTCAATGCCCCACATTGCGAAAGGCCAAGGACCGGTCAGAATGTTCAGCGGTACTGGAGGTACGTTCACTTTATCTGCATATATCTGGCATTTGTGACAAGACCGAGCATAGCGGTGACAATCAGCTTCCATGGTGGACCAATAGTAACCTGTTCTCAAAATCTTTTTAGCCATTGAATGTCCACTGGAGTGGCTGTCGAATGCGCCTTCGTGTAATTCTTCCATGATCCGTTCTGCAATTTTCTAGTCTACAACGGAGTAAGTACGAGTCGTGATTGCGCTTGTATAAGATGTCATTGCTGAGAAAGAATTTGGAAGCAAATTTTCTTAAGAATTTATTATCATTGACAGATGCCCCTGCGGGATATTCCTGAATCTCGAGATACCTCTTCACTTTGTAGAACCAAGGTTTCTCTTCTGCATCAAGTTCACAACAGTATGCTGGTTCGTCAAACTTTTCGATGATGATTTGGGGAGCTTCGTTGTCCCATTTGACCTTGAACATAGATTACATAGTATCTAATGCGTCTGCCAACTGATTCTCTTCTTGTGGAATATGATCGAAGGTGATCTCTTTGAAGTAAGGGATCAGACTCAAAACATGCTCCTGATATGGAATGAGATTCGGATGCTTCGTATCTCACTCGCCTTTAATCTGACTGATCACTAAAGCTGAGTCTCCATAGACTTGCAAGAATTTGATTCTTAAGTCAATAGCAGCTTTGATACCCATGATGCACGCTTCGTATTCGGCCATGTTGTTAGTGCATCTGAAACATAATTTCGCGATGAAAGGAGTGCGTCCGCGTGTAGGAGATGTAATGATGGCGCCAATGCCATTGCCTAGTGCTTTTGAGGCTCCATCAAAGACCATGGTCCATCGGGATCCTTGTTCAGGTCCTTCGTCTGGTCCTGGTTCTTCGCAATCAATAACTAGCAAAACATCTCTGTCTGGAAATTCGAACTGCATAGACTAATAGTCATCTACGGCTTGATGAGCCAAATGATCGGCTACTACACTTCCTTTGATCGCCTTCTGAGTAGTAAACTGGATGTCATATTCGGTCAAGATCATTTTCCATCTTGCTATTCTTCCGGAGAGAGCAGGTTTCTCAAATATGTATTTTATCGGATCTGTCATACGGTGGGAGAACTGACTTTGGATTGTTTTGCTTTTGATCGCAAATGTTGCGGATAGCAAGAGTCTCCACCGACTTTTCTTTTATCCAATTAAGGAAAGGTGAAAAGAACAGAAAAAGACCTTCATTAGATTCTGAGTAAGGGAGAAGGTTATGAAAAGGGAAGGTATTAACACCCTTTCCATCTGTAGTTATCTACGGGCTCTTAGTTGCTTTAGCTCATCTTTAAAAATTTTGCTTTCTGTGTGTGTATTTGAAAATGTTTTTGAAAAGGCATTTCGCTTTGACTTTGTAATGATTCACGCTGGAATGTATACGAAGTGTTCGGAAATGTTTCGTTTTGGAAAAAATGTTTTAACTTTGTAAAAAAGTGCGAGGTGTGAAAAGATGTTTTGATGGAGCAAGCAACTAAAAGTCTTATTACCTACTCAGAATGGTCGTTTCCGTGTTATTTTACTTTCCTTTAGAATAGTGTTATCCATACCATTAGTTGGTAGGCAACCCTATTCGTTGGATGTAAAAGGGACATTCGAAGGCACATCGGATGGTCATAGAAGGCAGCTTGTAGGAGTATCCTAGCACATTCGAAGGGACGATCATCACTTTTCGTAGGCAACAATCGAGGGATAAGATCATGTATTTGTAGGCCACATCGAGGGACTATGATCTTTGTATCGAAGGGACTATGATGATATGTTTGTAGGCAACGGTGCTAGGATACCTCTACGTTCGAGGGACTTGACCATTTATTCGAAAGGCAACGAGAGAGAATACTCTAGGGGGTGCGTGTGTGAAAAAAGTGTGTTAAATTCATATATATTATCTTGAAGTTAGAAGTGATCTACGTTCATTTTTATCTTGCCATACACGCCTAGTTACTAGCAGTTTATATGGGTGCGGAAAGTAAATTGCAGAAAGTAAAGTGCAGAAAGTAAGTCCTACGCTATTACATGGCTTTGGGGCAGTTACATAATATAGGAGTGCGGAAAATAAACCCTAATTAAGCTATTACATCCCATGAGCAGTTACATAATATTGGAAAAAAGAAATGCGAGAAAATTAATCCTAACTATTACAACCTGGAAGCAGATACATAATAATCGGAAAAGAAAAGAATTTCGCATATGAGAAAATGTGTTAGTAAAAAGGATTTTTGAGTTAGGAAAAAGTCTTTAGGTTAGTAATCCTAATTAGATGATAAAACAATTTTTTGGGAATTTTCTGGATTGGTTTTAGTAAAGAAAAAATAATTAAAAGTCACTTTTATAGTTACTTAACAATTAATTAAAATATGCATGCAAAATATAATTTTTTTTATGTCAAAACTTAAATAAGTATTTTTCTGACCTAAATGCAAAAAGAAAATTTTTTTTTGTGGTTTTTAATGCATCAGAAAATTAGTTGAAAAGGAATAAAATTAAAAAAGAAAATATGAAGAAAATAAGAAAAAGGGTCAGAGTGCTTCTAGATGGAATTCTCCCAGAAGCTAGAGCTTCTAGGAGACCTCTTGCTGACCCTGCCCAGAAGTAAGTACTTCTGGGGGACTCTTGCGCTGGAGGTGCCCAGAATCCTGGAATTTCTAGGCTTCGGCTCGGAGATGCCCAATATGCCCTCCGGGCCGCTGAGTGCCCGTGTCGGAGCTCGGGCATAGCGGATTGAGGGCCGGTTGTGGCTTCGGGAAAGTCTTCCGAGAACCCGAATTCAAAGAAAATAAGAATGGAAATTATGGCAAAAGGTGGTTCGAACCCATGCCCTTAGAAACAAGTGACTTAATGCGCAAGGTTAACTGGGTGGAGATACATCCATGAATTAAATTACATGAATTAACACATATGCAAGGTTTTCATCGTTCAAGCCAAACCCCAGATCGGACCTCCTATCATCTTCTCCTATTGGAGGATTTTTCAAACTCAAAATAGAGAGAATTCAAACAAGATATCAAGGCTACCCCCCTAAATCGACCCCTGCAAGTTCAATGGTGGTATCAGCTTGCCCTAAAAGTCCCTATATTCTGAGCTTCGAAGCTCTCAACAGTTTTTCCCTAACAATGGCAAATCATGCTCCGGTCGTTAGGAGCTTCATGTAACCATCCAGATCTGTTCTATGATGTCTTAGGAACACATTGCAATGATTAGTTTCATACAAAACACAATGAATATTAAAAAACAAATTTTAAAAAGATATGTAAATGTATGTTCATGTATGGCACGATTCAGGCATGGTTGGCCATAGTTATTGGCCTGGACTTACTCAATGATACCTCAGGAGCACAATGGAGTGCTTGGAATGAACTGAAAACGGCTGAAAAAAGGATTTCGAATTTTGCAAGTTTATGAAAAATTTGTGAACTTTAGGGTTGGTGTTTGAGGCTAGGGTTTCTCCTTTTGTGCTTGTGAATGCATCATGTATTTATAGAGCATGCAATTTGATCAGAAATAAAGAGAGAATATATTGCTTTGAATGCAAAAATATTCCCTTGCAAATATTTATCAAATCTTTCCAAGATTGCCTTTTTTCTTCCTTGTAGCATCTTGCACGAATTTGGCATGTTATTTGGACTTCCTTGGTCCTCAAGATAGGTAGAAATCAAGCCCAACTTATCTTATACCTTACTTTTGTATTTTATTTAATTTAAAATTGAATTTAATGCTTTAAATCCAAAATAAATTAAATAAAATAGAAGGGAGGCGTGGCAAGGTGTATGGAGACCATGGACAATGTTAAGATCCAGTTTGGATCATAAAATTATAAGCCCAATTGAAAAATCTTTGCATTTGTCAAGTATTTCTCTTTGTGCACCTCTTCAAAAATGCTCAACTTGTGCAAGGTGTAACTTGCTCAATTTTTGACATTTTTGGGTGTTCTTGGACTTTTTAGGAAGCTCAAGATGTCTTCAAAACATCCTTTTTGGTTTCATCTTCATTGGAGTTTCCATGCTCATGAACTCTTATTTTCAAAAAGATGACTTTTTGTTGACTTTTAAAAGGACCTGTAATGTTTTGATCCATAATTTCCAAATGAAGCATTTTCTACCCAAGCTTGTGAGACATGAAGTTGTAGAGAATTGAATTCTCTTCAAAATGAGCTGTGGTGGAAAAATTTCTAATAAAGTATGTGAAAGTTATGCCTGGTCAAAGTTCTGTTGACTTTTGCCTAAGAAAGCCCAATTTAGAAACTTTGACTTTTGATCAATTCTTGACTTTTCCTTGATGAATCATGACCAACCCTTGATAAAATGATGAATATAACTTCAAAATATTGATGTTGACCAAGAAATTTGAAGTTTGACTGTATGTTGACCACAGTTGACTTTTTGTCCAATACAATTGATTTTCAACCATCTGAGCAATTGTTTGAGAAAACTTGACTTGTAAGGCTTGAAACTTGACATGGTGATTCTTTGAAGCATATGGTGAGGCATGATGACCAGTTGAAGCATTGGAGGCCCACCTTGGTTTGAGGATGGCCAAACCCTAGTTTGGGTTGATTGCTTAGGAGAGGGTTTATCTGGTCAACCCTTGTGAAATCCTTGAGTATGGATATGTGAAATGTCCTTGAGAGATAGAAGGGAAAATTTTGGGGTATAACAGTTTCCCCTGTTCAATCTTCTTGTACTGGAAGGGTTAGATTGGCATGTTTTCCTTTCGTGACTTGACAGTAGAAGATGATTGAACACTCGAGTACACCTGAAAATTTGCACTCGCTGTTGATTGATGATGCGCCAGAATGAGCTTACAGATGCCATTTGGAGAAGCTGAGCTAGAGAGAAAGTCGTATGCTAGACTCACGAACATCATTCGAATAGGAGAAACATCGGAGATGGGCTTAAGATGCCATCAGGAAATATTGACGCTGGGGAATGAGCCGTACGTTAGACTCTGTAGGGGTTGTTTGAGCAGAAGAGGCGACGGAGATGGGCTTAAGATGTCATCTAGAGCATCCAAAGTTGAGTCTTACGTTAGACTTCACGCTCTCCTTTGAATGAGGTCATTGGTATTGTTCGCGTTAAAAAGTGACGCGCTAGGGAATCGAATCTAAATTCGGATTCTCTGGCTCGAAACGATTTACTCTTTTGATTTGTTTATAAAGATACCGCAAGCATCAAGCTTTATTATTTTCAACACAAGAAAAATGATTATGAAAAAGGGGAAAGCTGTTAATACCCTCAATTGATTTGATATGCATTACGACTAGCGCAAACTAGACGTAACGCATTGGGGAGATTCCGGGTAAAGGGGGTTTGTTATATAAAGGGAATAGATGGAGCACCCTAAATATATATAGTTATCTATAGCTTTATATATGAATATGTTTGATATGTTTGTGTGTTTTAATTGCTATTTCTATGATTGGGAAAGTTTCTCCTTTGGGTTTTTAAGAAGGATAGATTATGTGGGATCCTAGGTTTTGTTATTATTGTGCTCGCAAAGATCATTGGGATCTTCTGCATACATATCCCTTAATGGGAATCAGAGCATTTATAGCTCGGATCTAAAGGGATCTATGGTTTGTTTGGTTTGAGGGAGAAAGAAATTTTGCTCGGCAAGGATGAGACCTTGTGCCTACGTATTCTCAAAGGGATGTTGAGAAAGTCAGAGCAATCTTAGTTCCCACTTATGCTAGTGGAAGCAACATGAATTATTAAGAGACACAGACAAATGTCATCTTAATGAAAAATGTATCTAATCTATTTCATCACATACATTTTTGATGGATTGAATCTTTCATCGTAAGTTATAGGTGTTTTGCTTGAGTGTACAAGCGTTACCACTTACGAGTTTTTAGAAAGATGTTTGAAAAAGATGATTAAATCTTTTAATTGTAAGCATTGGGTGTTTTGCTTGAGTATACAAGCGTTACCACTTACGATTAAGAGATGTTTTTGTTTGAAAAGTTTTTTTGATTGTATGTGATGTGATAGATGAGATACTTCTTCCATAGAGATGATAGATGTCTAAATATCTAGGAGAAATTGATTGGATTGAGGGAATGCTTTTAAGAAGCCCATGGGTCCTTGTATTGTTAGCCCAAGATGAGGCATTCCGAGGGTCATCGAGGGTCCTTGTATGAAGCTCAAGAGGAAGCTATAGGGTATGGATAGCTTTGGCTTTAAGAGGGATTTCACCGGGAAACCATCCTCTTAGGATTTCAAGAGCAATTTCACCGGGAAATTATACTCTCTGGGTTCTACCCTAGTGCGGGTGATTCTTTGTATTGGAAGCCCAATAGGAGGCTATTAAAAGATTTCCTGGTCTCTTTCTTTGTTTGATGCCCAAGAGAAGGCTAAACTCAATAAGGAGTTCTTTTGAACGAAGCCCAAGAGGAGGCTGACTAAGCAGGGGAGTGTTGTCTTATATGAAGCCTAAGCGGAGGCTAAACTCAGATGAATGAGTTTTCTTATATGAAGCCTAAGAGGAGGCTGAACTCAGATGAAATGAGTTATTTTGTACAAAGCCCAAGAGGAGGCTAACTCTGTGGGGAACCTAATGGTTAGACTAGTTGTTATGTTATAACTAGACAGTTATATAAACAAGTGTATGAAGTTTATTCACAGGAGTTTATGAAGGAAATATAAACAAGTGTGTGTAAAACGAACGTTTAAAACGAGCGTAACTTAATTATTTACAAGTTTGAATGTACAAGGAAGTAAATATGTACACGAATGAGTATTTATGTACAAGGAGAGGTGGATGTACATAGGAGGGTTGGGACTTACACCGTGAGGGAGGCCCATTGGTTTAAAGGTAGTTTCACCGGGAATAATGCTCCTTTTAATACCAATGGTATTCAGTGTATATACAAAAGAAATGAAAACAAACGGACGAAGTTTGTCTGTACTTTGAGTATTTACAAGGTATCTGTATCTTGTACAAGTAAGATTGGTATGTACATAAAAGAATTGGATATGTACAAGGAAATAATTATGTACATAAAAAGAATTTTGGGACTTACACCGTGAGGGAGGCCCATGATCGGTTAAGAAATTCGAGGAAAAACGAGTTCAGTTTTATCTTCAAATTGGATCGATCATGGAAAAAAGAGTGTAAGTTTGTTGAAAAGTTTAAAAAAAGTCTTGAAAGTGTTTTTGAAAAGTGAAATATACTTACAAGAAGTTTGAAAAAGTTTTGGGCTTCGAAAGTTTGAAAAAAACGCCTTTGAAAGTGCTTTTAAAAGTACTCAAATGTATCATTTTCGGCTTGATACAAATATAATCGGAAGAAAGTATTTTTGAATTTTTTTTGACATTATCATAAAATATACATGTTAAATGACACGTGTGCAAAAAATCACCTCAAAATGAAGATTTTTGATTGGGTTTTGAAAGAGTCAAAGTTTGAAAAAAATATGAAGAGAAAATGAAAAGTTTATAAAATGGTCCCAAGGCTACTCGAACCCGGGACCATTGGGCAAGGCGTGGCAAGGCAAAGTCTTAAGAGTGAGCTGGCAACCGCTGGGGCGGCAATACATCCGTGTATTGATTTCAAACCATGTAATAATATTATAAATTTTATGTTTGAATTTGAAAAAACGCGCGCACTCATCTTCTTCTTCCCCGATCCTTCAATCAGCCATGGTTTCTTTGTTTCTTAATGAAATTGCTCGATGTAAACATCAAACTTGATCGAAATTAAACCAGGAACATGATGGTGTGGTTTAATTTCATTTATTTTTAGTTAAACATGATTGAATTTCCAGAAAACACGAAGAACCCTAATTCCTAAAAATCAAATTGAAATCGTGTGTGATCATGGAATTAAGCAACTGATTTAGGGTTAAGCTTCAGTGATGGTGCAGAAACAAAACGGCCAAGAGCTTTTTGAACTGGAAGTAAGAAATCAAGGAGTTCGAAGTTTGAGTTCTTACCTCTTGAAGCTGGACTTTGATTCTTCGAAGGAGCTGTTACAGAGCTATTTTAATAATTGCTATAGCACCAGTGGACTTCAAGGATTGTGTGAGGATAGTCTGCCCACTCTGAAATAGCCTGGATCACTCTAACTAATTCCACCTACAGTTGCTTGAAGTGAAACTCGAATTCGATGTTAGAGGTGTTACAGGTCAAGAGTAATGATCTGCATCATCCATATGGAGTATGTTGATGATGTTTGAATCAAAAAATCAAACTTAGCTCGAGCCAATTGTCTGTTTGAATGATAAGGTAGTTTTTACAAGCTTTGAAATTTTGAAATGCAAATCTGGTTTTTAGCTGTTCTTAGATTGATTTTAAGTTTCAAACCAGTTCTATATGATGTTTATGGCATGTTAGACACCAAATCTCTCATGGTTTTTCATAAGTTTTGACAAATGCAAGAATTCTCACTTTGCACTATGTTACTTGAAAATTAAGAAAGAAAGGAGAAAGCTTGTTTTGGCATAGCTTTGGTGTAGTTTCAAATGGCAAACATGACCTCTATTTATAGGTCAAGATTTCATATTAGCAAGCAAAGAAGATTGGCTTGGATTTGGACAACTTGCCTTAGAGGGCAAGAAAGTCATTTTTGCCATAAATGCAAAAGGAAGCTTCCTTTTAACCATGGTTAAATAATTCAACTTGATCTTATCATAATTACTTTCCATCTGATTTTTATCAGCTCTATCCTTCTTGACTAGGTGTCAAGGCTTCTAGAAGGAGAAAACTCAAAAAATGACTTGTAATTTTGAAGGTTGTACTTGAAAATCATGGCTTTTGGAGCTCTATGTTTCAAAATCAAAAGTATAGCTAGACACCATGGATTTGCAAGTTCTTGGACATTTTGGAAAGCTTGTTTCAAGATCTACAACTTTCATGTTTTGAGTTTTTTCTAATTCCAAATGGAACTATGTGAAAAAATGCCATGAAAGTAGGAAAAAAAGTGAAATTTTAACACCTGAAAAATTTTCTAAGTGTTGAAAATTTTGACTTTTTGTTGACTTTTCCAAATTTCTTGATTTTTTATGATCATGATGGATCATTTGAAGTATTTTGATGATGGAAAAAGTTTTATCTTGAAAAAAGTTGACCAAAAGTCAAAGTTTGACTTTTCAGTGCAGATGAAATTTCATCAGATGATCCAGAAATTGACTGATGAATTTTGTGAACTTCTGTGATGTTTTGAATCCAGAAATTAGGTCAACATGTTGTATTGAAGATATAAAGATCAATCTCCATATAAAAAGTCATTCATTGATCAGAAAATCAGTGATTGCTTATCCTCGATGAAAACCCTAATTGGTCGATCCTCGATAGATCATGAGAAAAATTGGATATCTAAAGATCAGAGGTTGATGATTGATCAAGATAGATCAATTGAGGTGAGTAAAACTCAAACCCTAATTGATTACCTCTTGAATCAGATGAAAAATTGATGAAACCCTAATTTTGACCTGTAGAAGCCACACCCGATTAATTCTGTTCTGAACTGTTAATGATGCAGTAATGCAAATGTAAGGTGGTATATTAGGTCAAAAATTGGGGTATGACAGATGCCCCTATTTAAGTTTCTTTAACCTGAGATATGAAGATGAATATCTTCGTCTCGACAGGTGTGAAGAGACTTAAATATCAGAATACGCAAATTTTGGACCTAAGATACCAAAAATGCGGGTGATGCAAAATGATTGCAAAAAGTTCACCCAAGAGATATCAAAGATTGATATGATGGGGAAAAATTTGTGAGGGTGACTCAATCTGTCTGAGAAAAGAGAATCCTGTTTGTTGAGAAACAAGCAATATGTTTCACTGGGAAAATAGATTCACAATGGATGTGAATATCTGTTTCGCTTTGGGAAACGAGAAAATTACCTTCTGTCAGCCTTGTGACAATGTTTAAGGTAAATGAAAAGGATATTACCAATTATCAGCCTTGTGATAGTTTAAGGTAATGAGTTCTGAAGATATTACCAATTATCAGCGAAGTGATAACTATAACAAGGTAATTCTTGAGAAAATTGTTGAGTATTCAGCCTTGTGAATAACAGACAATGAGAGAAACTTATCTCAAATGAGTTTCTATTTTCATAGCTACAATCTTTCCGGGGATCTTTCTCTTGAGAAGATGCGGGCATTTTGATTGAAAAGACACAGGTTTTCTTTTAGACAGAAAGACAACTGTGGAGATTTCTCGTACGGTCGTGATTTGAACTTGTTGAGAAGAACAAACTTTTATGACAAGTTTCAAGATGAAAAGGAAATAAGCGGCTCGTATGATGAGGCTATTGCTTATTGTTTGCATGCATATTTTTCTTGTGAAATCCAAACCTGAGTTGGTCAGAGACGAGGTTCTATCCAGGAATGAACTGGAAAGAAACAGTCAATCAATGACTTTGTTCCCAATGAGGAATAATCTCAGCTGGGGAATGGGAGAAAAAATATGAATTTTTCTGCTTGGGGATAATCTACTGGAGAGATGACATACCCATATGAGTACATGTAACCTAAACCAGTGATATAGAAGCAAACATTTGAGAAATGCAGAAATGCATTAATGATGCTATTATGTATGAATGATGAATGTTATGAATGTCATATGCATGCTGACGATACTTGACAAAGACAACAAAAAAGGTATTTGGGAAAAGGACTACGTCACAGTTCAAACAAATACTCAGCAAAATCTGCAGCAATGGCGTAGATGTTACTGTTGATGAGTATGAGTTGCATGCTTTAAACTTTCCGAAAAAGGCATTTTATTGGCAACTTTGTTGGGAATCTTTTTTTGGATAAGAATACCGTCCTTTGATGATCTCTGCTGAGGAGAAGAAAACTTCTGTAGCAGTTGTTCTATCTTTCAGAGGTCGAAACACTTTATGGAGAAAATTGTTTGAAGTTATTCTTGTGTTCATAGTTCAAAGGAAAATTTTACTTTTATTTCAAAATTTTGAAGTAAAAATTCATTTAAAACCTTTTTAGTTTCAAAAAAAATGATTTTCACAATAAAAAGCGTTATTTTGCAAAATAGAATAAAGTAAGAATTGCAAACAAATGGGCACAAGGCTCAAATTTTATTGATAGAATAGTAATCAGCCAAAGGCGTGATTCCATGAGCTATTTACAAGAGTTGGAAATGATAATTTATTGGGAAAAGGCTACATTGAAAGCAAATAACCGCTATTATCCCTTAACAACTTTGAATTCCAACTGTGCTTAATGCTTCAGAAGATTTGATTGAAGATCCGTGAATGGAAGATTCTTCAGATTGACGAAGTAAAGACTGATTGCAGTTACTTTGTCATTTTTTTGTATCCTTATCTTTTTTTTTTACCTAGATTGCCTTTTCAGGTTTTCAATCTATCAGGATATTTTCTGTTTATTGTCTCTAATTTTTGCCTGGACCGCCTTTTCAGGTTTTCAGTCCACCGAGACGCTCATTTTTGCCTAAGCCGCCCTTTTCAGGTTTTCGACTTACCGAGCTGTTCTTTTGCTTTTTAGACAAAGTATTTCTTGACTGCATCAGCATTCACAGGATGCGGGAGTTCATCACCGTCCATGGTTGTGAGAGTCATAGCACCGCCAGAAAAGCTTCTCTTGACGATGTATGGGCCTTCGTAATTAGGAGTCCATTTTCCCCTAGAATCTGGTTGAAAAGACAAAATCTTTTTAAGCACGAGGTCGCCCTCTCGGAATTCACGAGGTCGAACCTTTTTGTCGAAGGCTTTCTTCATCCTTCTTTGATATAGTTGTCCATGACACATAGCGGTCAGGCGCTTTTCTTCGATTAAGTTCAGCTGGTCGTATCTGCTTTGACACCATTCGGCCTCAGATAACTTAGTTTCCATGAGAACTCTCATTGATGGAATCTCAACTTCTACGGGGAGCACTGCTTCCATGCCGTATACTAGAGAAAAAGGAGTTTCCCCTGTTGACGTGCGTACTGAAGTACGATACCTATGCAGAGCAAATGGCAGCATTTCGTGCCAGTCTTTGTAGGTGATGACCATCTTCTAGACGATCTTTTTGATGTTCTTGTTGGCAGCTTCAATGGCGTCGTTCATCTTTGGCCGGTAAGGAGATGAGTTATGATGATCAATCTTGAATTCCTCACACAGTTCTTTCATCATTTTGTTGTTCAAGTTTGATCCATTGTTTGTAATGATCTTACTTGGAACTCCATATCGGCAAATGAGGTTGTTCTTGATGAACCTCACAACCACTTGTCTCGTGACGTTAGCGTAAGATGCTGCTTCGACCCATTTGGTGAAGTAATCAATAGCCACTAGAATGAAACGATGTCCGTTGGACGCTTTTGGTTCGATCATCCCAATCATGTCGATGCCCCACATGGAGAAAGGCCATGGAGAAGAGAGAACGTTAAGTAGAGTCGGTGGCACATGGATCTTATCTGCGTAGATCTGGCACTTGTGACATCTTTTGACGTGTTTACAGCAATCGGATTCCATTGTTATCCAATAGTACCCTGCTCTCAAGATTTTTCTAGACATTGCATGTCCATTTGAATGGGTTCCAAAGGACCCTTCATGCACTTCGTGGACTATTGTGTCTGCTTCATGTCTGTCGACGCCATCTGAGCAGGACCATGTCGAAGTTTCTTTTGTATAGCACATCTTCATTCAAGAAGAAATTTCTAGAAAGCCTCCTTAGAGTTTTCCTATGTTTGTACGATGCCTCGAGTGGGTATTCCTGAGTTTGAAGAAAACATTTGATGTCGTGGAACCACGGTTTATCATCGAAGACTGCTTCAGTTGCAAATACATACGCAGGTCTTTCAAGGCGTCTGATACGAATTTTAAGCATATCGTTCCAATGGTTGACTTTGAACATGGAAGATAGAGTAGCCAAGGCGTCTGCCATTCGATTTTGATCTCGAGGGATATGATGCAGTTCAACTTTGTTGAAGAAAGTCAACAAACGTCTTGCATAGTCTCTGTAAGGAATCAAACCAAGATGATGAGTTTCATACTTGTCTTTGATTTGGTTGATCACAAGGGTTGAATCTCCATATATGTCAAGGATCTTGATCCTCAAGTCGATGGCTTCTTCGATACCCATGATACAAGCTTCATATTCTGCGATGTTGTTGGTGCAATCAAATAGCAATCGGAAAACGGATATGAGAACCCTGGAGTAATGATGACGCCCCAATTCCATTGCCAAAGACATTAACTGCTCCATCAAAATTAAACCCCATCTAGATTCGGATCGTGACCTTCTTCGTGCACGTTCGTCACAATCTTTCATCTTCAAGTACATAACATCCTCGTGTGGAAATCAAACTTGAGAGATTGGTATTCGCTGATCGGTTGATAAGCCAAGTGATCGCAAGAACTTCCTTTAACCGCTTTTGAGCACGGCATCGATGTCATATTCGATAATAGCATCCGCCATCGAGCAATTCTTCCCGTATAAAGTGTTTTCAAAGACGTACTTGATTGGATCCATTTTGGAGATTAACCAAGTCGTGTGATTGATCATGTACTGGCGGAGACGTTTTGAATTCCATACCAAAGCACAACATGTTTTCTCGAGCATGGAGTAACGAGTTTCACAACGTGAACTTTTACTCAAGTAGTAAATGGCATGCTCTTTCACCGGTTTCATCTTGATGTCCAAGCACGCAGCCCATAGAATCTTCTAGCACGGTAAGGTACATGATTAATGGTCTTCCTTCGACTGGGGGAATTAATATCGGTGGTTCTGACAGGTATTCCTTGATACTGTCAAACGCTTTTTGGCAATCTTCTGTCCACACAACCTCTTGATTTTTGCGAGAAGCTTGAATATCGCCCACTGTGTAGCGCTATTTGAGAGATAAACCGAGATGTAATTCAACCGTCCAAGAAATCCTCTTACTTGCTTTTTCTGTATGAGGCATTTCTTGAATAGCCTTGACTTTTTCAGGGTCAACTTCAATACCTCTTTGACTGACGATGAAACCTAGGAGTTTTCCAGATCTTACCCCAAAGGTGCATTTGTTAGGATTCAGACGGAGCTGAAATTTCCTTAGTCGCTGAAACAACTTTAAGAGATATTCTATATGCTCTTCTTCAGTGTCAGACTTTGCTATCATGTCGTCCACGTAGACTTCGATCTCTTTGTGCATCATGTCATGAAAGAGAGTAGTCATTGCCCTTTGGTAAGTTGCGCCTGCGTTCTTTAATCCAAACGACATTACTTTGTAGCAAAACGTGCCCCATGGCGTGATAAAGGATGTTTTCTCCATGTCTTCGGGAGCCATTCTGATCTGATTGTAACCAGAGAAACCGTCCATGAAGGAAAAGACGTTGAACTTTGCGGTACTATCTACTAGCATGTCGATATGCGGTGTGGGAAATCATCTTTGACTAGCTTTGTTCAAGTCCCGTAGTCAACACACATTCTCGACCTTTCCGCCTTCTTGGAGACAGCACTATGTTGGCTAGCCATTGAGGATATTTAGAGGTGACGAGGAAACCGCACGAGCTGCTTTTGAACTTCCTTTTGATTTTGTCGGCCATTTCGTGGTGAACTCTTCTCACTGCTTAATCGTGAACACTCCGTCTTAATGGCAGTGATGCTCCACGACGGTATCTAAACCCGCATGTCCGGTAGGACCAAGCAAACACATCGACGTATTCTTTGAGAAGATCTATCGCTTACCCTTGACGCTGCTGCCGTAGAGTCCGATGTTTACTTTTTTGTCTTCCTCGTAACCTAAGTTGATTGCTTCCAAAGGCTTTGTGAGGTTGAATGATTCTTTCCTCGTGCTTAAGTAGTCGAGAAATCTCATCCCGGATCTCTTCTTCAACTTCTTCCCGGCGACTTCACTGGGGATTTCAAAGTCGGGAGAGAGCATAGAGTTATTGCATTCAATGGATTTGTCCATCTGCATATTTGATTTATGTTTGATTAACTCTTCTTTTTTTTTGAAAAGTTAATGTGAAAGTGCGCATTATTATTATTATATTTTTCGAAGATTTTTATTGTGTTTTTTAGGATTATCATTTCCAAGAAAGGGTAAAAAAGAAACACAAAGTGTGGAATCAAAACAACGCTTTTATTTATGATTCACAATATGAAACAGGGCCCTAAAATAAACTCATTTGTCTTGGGCAAGACAAAGAGAAATTATTTAAAAGCTAAACCCTATAAACATCTCTTCGCTTGGGCGAAGCGAAAGTTCAAAACAAAAGCAAAATAAACTACTTAGAACTATGAACATTAGTCCGAACTTCAACAGTTTCCAATAGTAGCGAACCTTGGACGTCAAGATACTCGTAGTTTTCCACTTGGCTTAGTTCTTGAATAGACTTTGGTCGTTGGTCGAACAGCTTGAAGACTCGGACGATTGACCGCTTTTGTGCTGAAACGATCTTCTCGCTTGATGGACAGATCGAGAAGCATGGATACAAAGATATGTATTTCTATTGGCATTCGTGTTGAATCGGGATGTACTTCCAATCTTCTCGAGTGAAGAGACTCATTGTCGGCGACACTTTCTAATTGTGATCCCCGATCTTCAAGAATTACATTGATGTAGTGATAGTTAAGATCCGTTTAACAAATTCCACGGGCGCTAAAGCGTAGATCTTCATTCGAACCTCAATTGGTTGATGAGATCGAGAAGTGTACACCTCTTCTCGGTTGACTAGGATACTAAAGAATCACCCCATCCAGTTGGTCGGATATCTTCAATTGATTTTTGAGCCAGCACAAAGTATTTCACCATGTAGTCAAACTTTCCACTTGGTTCTCCCAAGGTATCCCAAACTTCAGAAGGGACAGGTGGATTTTCATTCTTTTGTAGGGACATGTCTTTGAATTGATTAGTCGGAGGATAAAATGGTGCATACGATTCTTCCTGAGACACATATTCAGAGCTAGTAAGATAAGTGCTCCACTCTTCAGATCCAGAGAGATCATCTTCATCACCCTCATCGGTAAGAACATTAACCTCTTGAAGAACAGGGTTTAAGAAACCCCCACTGTGGAATACTTCTCTGATTGGGCGAAGTGTTTCATCCCTTTGCTTGTCTTTAGGAAATACTGGAGCAAACCCGAGCCCGGCCTTTGTCTCGTTGTTGACAGGTTTTATTACTTGTCCCCAACCCGCAAAGATTACCATCTTTCACTATCTCGCTCCGCTTTGTAAGAGGAGATAGATGATCTGCTTTTGCTTGTAGATTCATCTTCTAACGGATGTTCTTGAACGTGTCCTTCAACGCCGCTGGTCGTGATGAAAGAAAAGTTGGATAAATGGCTGACTAGTAAGGCTTGTTCACCGATGATGGTTACTAGCTTCCCATTCACTGTGAACTTCAGTTTTTGATGGAGAGTGGATGTCACAGCTCCTGCTTCGTGTATCCATGGTCTTCCTAGCAAACAACTGTAAGCAGCTGGCACATCCATGACCTGGAAGGTGATTTGGAAGGTATGCGGGCCAATCGTCATTGGAGATCGACTTCCAATAATGTATTTCCTGACCCATCAAAGGCTCTTACCACTATGTCATTGAACTTCATCGGTGTTCCTTTGTAAGATAAACGAGTAAGAGTCGTTTTGGGCATTACGTTTAAGGATGAACCGATATCTACTAGTACATTGGACAAAGAATCTGATTGGCAAATCATTGAGATATGCAGAGCCAGATTGTGATCTTTCCCTTCCTCTCGAGTTCTTCATCAAGCTTAAATTGTTGCAAGCGTTATGTTGCCTACAATTCCACCAAATTGATCCGTAGTCACGTCGATCTACGTAAGCTTGATCTAGCACTTTCATCAAAGCTTCTCGTGGGCTTCAATCTGTATAGAGATAGTATCGAAATCTGGAGGAGTCTTCATCACCGATCCACAACTCGCTTTTCTTGATTAACTTCAAAATTTCATCGAATTGAAAGGACGTTGGTTCCACGTGGTCCAACGCTTATATTTGAATTACCAACGGAATCCTCGGGGTTCTCGAGGTGTATTAACCGGATTTTGTCCATAATAGGAACAACAAAGGCTTTGCGGAACGGAGTATGTACACGCCCACTTCGCTACATTCGTCCAATCTCATTATGTTAACATTCACCGAAAGAGTTGGCATGGGTTTCTCCTTCCCATCTTCTATCATAGTCGCACTGTATTGATAGGGAATTGCTTTGTTAGAACTGTATGGAACAGGACCGGGTAAACAGATCACCAAAGGAGACTTTGGAACCTTTGAACCGTTATATTCAATTTCCTCGCACTTAGGTGCGTTAAAACAGGGGATAATGACGTTTACTTCGGGAATTTCCGAGTTGATATCTGAGACTAAAAGCTCATGCGGAAATCGCCCTACCATATTCACGTCATAGTCATTTCTGTTTCTGAAGATCTGTATGTCACCAATGTCTAATAATCGTTGAATGTCTCCGCCTTATGGTCGACATCCTCGAAAACCTTGAAGCAGATTCTGCAAGCCGTGTAATCGTGTTTAGCAAAAGCACCCATTGTATTGTATGTATCATGGAGTTGTACCAAACTTTCTCTTATCAGATTCATATCTGTGACAAGATACCGATCTGTATTCCTTAGTATCAAATTCACGGTATGTCCACTATGATTAGAAGTGGATTTGCTTGCATTTGGATTTGTGTTCTAGGAAAGAAGATTAGACCTTACTAACCTTTGTACTTCAGCTTTTAGGGCGATGCAATGCTCGAGATCATGACCCGTGCCCTTGATGAAAAGGGCAAGATACATCCGCTTTGTACCACCATGGTAATTTTTCCGGTATCGGTGGTGACCTTGTTTGCACAAGATTCCTTTCTATCAATGCGTGATATAGTTCTGTACGTCATCGGAATTGATCAAAATTAGACCCGGGCGCACGGTTCGATTGTTGTATTGCTGAGCTCGCTGGTCGAGGCTGTTGAGTTTGCCGAATCAAGGAAATTCCTTGTATTGGACTTGTATTAATGCGGTGCATGGCAAGAACTTGTTGTCGATCGACATTCTTCGTGGTTTCTGGATACCATTCCTATGTCATGTTTCTTTTCTTTGGAAAACCGGTTCCAACCTCTTAGTTCCACCGAAGATCCTATTTCGACCAGGCGTCCTGCTCGAACTCCTTCCTCTAGTCGCATTCCCATGCTTACCATCCTGGAAATCTCCCGAGCGTTGGCGATCATTCGCTCGTAGTAAATGGGCCAAGAGTGTTTAAGAAAACCTTGGTCATTTTCTCTCTAACGGTGGGTTGACTTGGGCAGCAATTTCCTCCAACGTTGGGCATACTTTGAATGTCTCTTTTCTCTCCGAGACATGGAGCGGAGTTGATCCCGATCCGAGCCATGTCCAAGTTGAATTTGTATTGTTGGACAAAGGCTTCACCTAGGTCATTGAATGTTTGGATATTCGCACTGTCTAGTCCCATGTACCACTTCAAAGGCAACCGTGAGACTATCTTGGAAATAGTGAATTAACAATTGGTGATTGTCATTGCAGTAGACATTTTCCTAGCGCATCGTAAGATGACTCGCAAGCGTGAATTTCCTTTATACTTTTCAAAGTCGTGACTTTGAACTTTGCGTATCCTTACGCGAGGAACTACACAAATCATGGGCATTCTTCCCAAACAATTCTTTCCACGATTGTTTTAATCTCAAGTCGCATCTTATGGAGCTGTTCTCGAGATTATCCGGCCACGAGGATTCGTGGTTACCGGATTATGATAGACTTCTTCGGCAGTAGTGTGAACCATGTCGAGTTTGTCATGATGGTTGAGAAACCGCATAGTGACTTCATGGAAAGGTTACTCCATGTTGTGGAGTAAGTGTCGAGTTCTCGTAGTAGGCACCTCGCGTGGTTGTTTGTACCGAGAAGTAGGTTGACGAAACCCGATGCCGAATTGAAAGGCATGCCCCATGGATAACCTTCCCGCTATCAAGAGTGAACCATCGCTCAACAGCTTGAAACTGGAGTAGTAGTGATCTCGAAATCGTCGCTGATTTTGACCCTCAATGTTGCTTGTCGACTTTGCAGTGCCAACGAACTTACCAAAGAAGTGAGTCTCCACCTCTTCTTGCAAGGTTGTCAATGTGCTACTAAGCTCAACATTTTCTTGCTCAAAGCCTTCCATTATTTTCTCTTCTTTTGAACGAGTATTGTATGTATGAGTTGGTCAGGACGTGGTCGAGAAACTCTAAGACGCCGATACTGATTTATATTTTCTTTCTCGAAAAATTCAAAAGATCGACTCTAAACAACAAACTCGATATGCAAAGTATGATGCATGATTATGAATGAAGAGAAAATAGTTTCCAAAGAATTTACGCTAAAGAGAAATTTCTCGCAAATATTTGATGGAAAACGCTATTTTTATTGATTATTGAAAGAAGATTACAACATTTTTGTTTTTGAGCATAGCTCAAACAATGATAAAATAAATGATAAAATTACAATCTAAACTAATTAATCGTCCTCATCGGATGAAGATCCAAAGGCTTGATGTAGCTTCAACTTCGTGATTTCCTTTCCATAGTGAGCTTTTAGTTCAATTTTCTCGCTTTTAGCTTGTTGATGACTTTCTTCCATTCATCGTGAGCAGGATCGTTGTCATTTCCTCAAGTTTCTTTCTTTGATGTATCTTTTGATCGCGCTATCTTTCCGACGAATCTTCTCATCTTTCTCCATGAGCCATTCATCTTGGAAGTAAAGCATCTTTCATGATCTTTGACTTGCTTCTAAGCTTCTCATTTTAGATCCGTCTTAAAGAACTTGTCTTCCAAAGCCTTTTTCTCAAGCCTCATCTTGGCCAAAGCTTGGTATTCTCCCATAGTCTCAACGGGAAAAATTGTTGATCCGAAGCTGTTGAGAACATGGTTCTTCATAAGCATAAGGCATCGAAATTCCTTTGCTCTTTTCTTCACCCAAGAAGTGTAGATTTCATGGCTACACAATTCCTTTTACCTTTTTCCTTCCTTCTGATGTGATGCCAAGCTCGATCATTCCGGCTTTCAAACCTTGGAGAATCCTCCCTTCATGATAGAAGTAGCTTCACTGTAAAACCAAGAGGTTTACTAGATGTATACCGAGTTGACGCCTCGCCAAGAATGGGTTGTAGTTGATTCCTCTTTTGTACCAATGAGAGGTACGCTGGCAAATTCTCCACAACTTTCAATGATTTCCATCTCATTGTCTCGCCAAGGTATACCAATGGATATCGCGTTGTAAGAGACATGAGTCTTCGAGACCAATGCCAATCGCCTTTTGTTCGCGAAGATAGGAGATTTAGTGCGTGAGACAATCCATTTGAAAACAGAGGTACACAACACACAATAGTTCCATCTCCTTGACGATTCCTATGATGAATGGAGAACACGTGTCACCAAGCAAAGTGGGAACGGATTTCCAATCGAAGATCCTTATGGCATTGATATCAACGAAACTTGGGACGTTGGGAAACAACACCAATCCATAGATGAGTAAAGCTAAAATAGCTTCAAAGGCTACCATACTACCGGCCAGAGAATTTAAGAGCCTTCTCCATTAGGAACTTTGAAGTTAGTCCTAAGAGTTTTTTGGTAGTTAGGTTTTGTCTATCTCGATTTTTTAAGTGAGTCATTGTTGCAATGATCGGTGACTTAGGAATGGCTTCCAAACCATTGAAAGGCACTTTATCCGACATCGAGATACCTAGGATGTGCGCATTCTCCAAAGTAGGCATCAACCGATAGTCGTGAAAGTGAAACAACGATAGACCTGATCGTGAAATCAACGAAAGTTTTGAGAAGTCCTTCATCAACGTTGTGTTCGTGATAGCAAAGAGTTCCATATTGTCAAACCGAGGGATCTTCTACCAAGGATGCTAACTCTTTAACTTTCCTACATCAGAATTCTAAAACCGTATCTCTTGGTGAATCTTCCTCCGACGTCCATCACTCTAACCTAAAATATTTACAAAGAAAATCTCTAAATTTTGGAAATGGGAAGAGAAATGTTTTTGAATGCATGAATGCTACAAACATGGTTAGTAGTTATACACACACAAAGCCGCTCAAGTCACGAGCATGAGGCCAACGATAAGAATCAAACGTGGGTAAGTTCTAAGGGCTTATTCTATCCGTGAAACGGTTCTACTGATAATACATGTGCTCAACGCTTTGAAATATTATCTGATTTGTTGAATACAAGTCCAATAATATTTTTCAAGAAAAACTCGTCTGATCGTAGTCCGCATGACACTATTCTGCTTACGCCGAATAATTTCTCGCACTACATCCCAAATGGCCAGGATGGGTTATGTGTCTGTACCCACTCACTGTTAGTTTGAAAGCAAAATGTCTTCAAATACTTGCTAAACACAAATACTCCCAAGACAACCTCCACCGAGAGAGAGATCTCAAATTAACTCCGTAAGTAACCGAGACTTCTCACAAGTTAATAGGACTATACCCCCACCTAGATCTTAAAATGTTTCAAACCGTTAGGATTTTTCCATCGATGAAATCAAAACACACAATAAAGAAAACAAACATATGCACATATGAAAGCTTAACCCTCTTTTTCTTTTGAAAACAAAAGCTTGGTGCTCAAGAGCAGAGTCACATTTTTTTTGAAAATCAAAGTTTTAGCGCATTCTCCACAGAGTCGCCATTTTTTCCGCTCAAAGTGTGACGCGCTAGGGAATCGAATCAATTCGGATCGCTCTAAACGATTTACTCTTTTGATTTGTTTATAAAGATGAGCATCAAGCTTTATTATTTTCAACACAAGAAAATGATTATGAAAAGGGAAATGTTAATACCCTCAATTGATATGATATGCATTACGACAGCGCAAACTAGACGAACGCATGGGGAGATTCCGGTAAGGGGTTTGTTATATAAAGGAATAGATGGAGCACCCTAAATATATATAGTTATCTATAGCTTTATATATGAATATGTTTGATATGTTTGTGTGTTTTAATTGCTATTTCTATGATTGGGAAAGTTTCTCCTTGGGATTTTAAGAAGGATAGATTATGGGGATCCTAGGTTTGTTATTATTGTGCTCAAAGATCATTGATCTTCAGATACATATCCCTTAATGGGAATCTATATTTGATCTAAAGGGATCTATGGTTTGTTTGGTTTGAGGGAGAAAGAAATTTTGCCGCAAGGATGAGACCTCAGGCCACGTATTCTCAAAGGATGTTGAGAAAGTCGTGAGCAATCGTAGTTCCACTTATGCTAGTGGAAGCAACGGAATTATTAAGAGACATGCATAAATGTCATCTTAATGAAAAATGTATCTAATCTATTTCATCACATACATTTTTGATTGATTGAATCTTTCATCGTAAGTTATAGGTGTTTTCTTGAGTGTAAGTTGCTACACTTCACGAGTTTTAGAAAGATGTTTGAAAAGATGATTGAATCTTTTAATTGTAAGTTGGTGTTTTGTTTGAGTATATGTCGCTACCACTTACTTATGTTTTTGTTTGAAAAGAGTTTGAAAAGTTTTTTTTGATTGATGTGATGATAGATGAGATACTTCTTCCATAGAGATGATGTCTAAATTCGAGGAGAAATTGATTGGATTAGGGGATGCTTTTAAGAAGCCCATGGGTCCTTGTATTGTTAGCCCAAGAGGAGGCATCCGAGGGTCATCGAGGGTCATCGAGGGTCCTTGTAAGCTCAAGAGGAAGCTATAGGGTATGGTCGGCTTTGGCTTTAAGAGGATTTCACTGAAACCATCCTCTTAGGATTAAGAGCAATTTCACCGGAAATTATACTCTGGTTCTATCCTAGCGGGTGATTCTTTGTATTGGAAGCCCAATAGGAGGTCATAAGAGATTTCCGTCTCTTTCTTTGTTTGATGCCCAAGAGAAGGCTAAACTCAATGAGGAGTTCTTTTGAACGAAGCCCAAGAGGAGGCCGACTCAGCAGGGAGTGTTGTCTTATATGAAGCCTAAGCGGAGGCTAAACCTCGATGAATGAGTTTTCTTATATGAAGCCTAAGAGGAGGTCAACTCGATGAAATGAGTTATTTTGTACAAAGCCCAAGAGGAGGCTAACTCGTGGGGAACTAATGTTAGACTAGTTGTTATGTTATAACTACGCTTATATAAACAAGTGTATGAAGTTTATTCAGGAGTTTATGAAGGAAATATAAACAAAGTGTGTGTAAAACGAACGCTTAAAACGAGCGTAACTTGATTATTTACAAGTTTGAATGCAAGGAAGTAAATATGTACACGAATGAGTATTTATGTACAAGGAGAGGTGGATGTACATAGGATGGTTGGGACTTACAACGGAGGGAGGCCCATTGGTTTAAAAAAGTTTCACCGAGAATAATGTCTTTTAATACCAATGGTATTCAGTGTATATATAAAAAGAAATGAAAACAAACGATCAAGTTTGTCCTATTTTGAGTATTTACAAGGTATCTCAGATTATGTACAAGTAAAATTGGTATGTACATAAAAGAATTGATATGTACAAGGAAAATTATGTACATAAAAGAATTTTGGGACTTACACCGTGAGGGAGGCCCATGATCGGTTAAGAAATTCGAGGAAAACGAAGTTCGGTTTTATCTTCAAATTGATCGATCATGGAAAAAGAGTGTAAGTTTGTTGAAAAGTTTTGAAAAGTCTTGAAAGTGTTTTTGAAAAGGAAATATACTTACAAGAAGTTTGAAAAGTTTCGGCTTCGAAGTTTGAAAAACGCCTTTGAAAGTGCTTTGAAAAGTACTCAAACGTATCGTTTTCGGCTTGATAAAATATAATTGAAGAAAGTATTTTTGAATTTTTTGACATTATCATAAAATATACATGTTAAATGACACGTAGTAAAAATCACCTCAAAATGAGGAGTTTTGATTGGTTTTGAAAGAGTCAAAGTTTGAAAAAATATGAAGAGAAAATGAAAAGTTTATAAAATGGTCCCAAGGCTACTCAACCCGGACCATTGGGCAAGGCGTGGCAAGGCAAAGTCTTAAGAGTGAGTCAAATCACCGCGGAAATACATCCGTATTGATTTCAAACCATGTTATAATATTATAAATTTTATGTTTGAATTTGAAAACGCTACAAGACTCATCTTCTTCTCTTCCCGATCCTTCAATCACCATGGTTTCTTTGTTTTCAATGAAATTGCTCGATGTAAACATCAAACTTGGTCGAAATTGAACCAGGAACATGATGATGTGGTTTAATTTCATTTATTTTTAGTTTAACATGATTAAATTTCAAACACGAAGAACCCTAATTCCTAAAAATCAAATTGAAATCGTGTGTGACATGGAATTAAGCAATTGATTTAGGTTAAGCTTCAAGGATAGCAAACAAACGCCAAGAGCTTTTGAACTGGAAGTGAGAAATCAAGGAGTTCAAGTTTGAGTTCTTACCTCTTGAAGCTGGACTTGATTCTTCAAGGAGTGTTACAGCTATTTTAATGATTGATATAGCACAGTGGACTTCAAGGATGTGGAGGATGGTCTGCCCACTGAAATAGCTCGGATCATTCCAACCAAGTCCACCTACATATGCTTGAAGTGAAACTCGAATTCAATGTTAGAGGTGTTACAGTCAAGAGTAATTATCTACATCATCCATATGGAGTATGTTGATGATGTTTGAATCAAAAAATCAAACTAGCTCGAGCCAATTGTCCGCTTGAAAGTTAAGGCGCTTTACAAGTTTGAAATTTTGAAATGCAAATCTGGTTTTTAGCTGTTCTTAGATTGATTTTAAGTTTCAAACCAGTTCTATATGATGTTTATGACATGTTAGACACCAAATCTCTCATGGTTTTCCAAGTTTTGAAAAATGCAAGAATTCTCACTTGAACTATGTTACTTGAAAATTAAGAAAGAAAGGAGAAAGCTTGTTTTGGCATAGCTTTGGTGTAGTTTCAATGGCAAACATGACCTCTATTTATAGGTCAAGATTTGATTAGCAAGCAAAGAAGATTGGCTTGATTTGGACAACTTGCCTTAGAGGGCAAGAAAGAAAGCATTTTGCCATAAATGCAAAAGGAAGCTTCCTTTAACCATGGTTAAATTCAACTTGATCTTATCTCATCATAATTACTTTCCATCTGATTTTTATCAGCTCTATCCTTCTTGGCTAGGTGGCAAGCTTTAGAAGGAGAAAACTCAAAATGACTTGTAATTTTGGTTGTACTTGAAAATCATGGCTTTTGGAGCCTATGTTTCAAAATCAAAGTATAGCTAGACACCATGGATTTGCAAGTTCTGGACATTTTGGAAATCTTGTTTCAAGAGCTACAACTTTCATGTTTTGAGTTTTTTCTAATTCCAAATGGAACTATGTGAAAAAATGCCATGAAAGTAGGAAAAAAAGTGAAATTTTAACACTTGAAATATTTTCTAAGTGTTGAAAATTTTGACTTTTTGTTGACTTTTCCAAATTTCTTAATTTTTTATGATCATGATGGATCATTTGAAGTATTTTGATGATGGAAAAAGTTTTATCTTGAAAAAAGTTGACCAAAAGTCAAAGTTTGACTTTTCAGTGCAGATGAAATTTCATCAGATGATCCAGAAATTGATCGATGAATTTTGTGAACTTCTGTGATGTTTTGTATCCAGAAATTAGGTCAACATGTTGTATTGAATATATAAAGATCAATCTCCAGATAAAAAAGTCAATCATTGATCAGAAAATCAGTGATTGCTTATCCTCGATGAAAACCCTAATTGGTCGATCCTCGATAGATCATGAGAAAAAATTGGATATCTCAAGATCGAGGTTGATGATTGATCAAGATAGATCAATTGAGTTGAGTAAACTCAAACCCTAATTGATTACCTCTTGAATCGATGAAAATTGATGAAACCCTATTTTGACCTATAAAACACCCGATTAATTCCGCTCAATCATAGTGATGCAAAGAATGCAAATGTAAGGTGGTATATTAGGTCAAAAATTGGGGTATGACAGGTATGTATTGGTTTTTAACCAAATATGCAACATTCTGAAGGTGGAGAGATGTCGACAAGTAGTCGGAGATGGGCTTAAGATGTTATCCGGCAACCGAGTCGTAGCGACTGAGTCGCTGCTGATAACAGAGAGTCTGAATAAACCTTTCGCCTCGCTATTCGAGGTGGATATTGTAATTTGGATAGCTTTCCCGTCTTGCTTCGGGTATTGACCCAATGCTTGTTGCCGGAAGACAACTTGTATGGTCTTTCAGATTAGGTTCCCCATCTCGCTTTGTATTAATCTTAGACCTGTTGTCGAAAGATAATTAGATTGTTCCCATCTTGTTTCGGTATTAACCTTTGACCTTCCGTTTGAAAATATTTATACGGTCTTTCAGATTGGGTTCTGCCCGTCGTGTATTTATCTTGACCTTCCTGAACATATCTAACTTGGGAAATAAAAATCTTGACAAGATATAGTTAGTCCTATGCGATTATGTGACATGCAAGCATATGACAATGTTTGTGAGTGATCCGTGTACATGTTATGATTTTTATGAATAATGTATGAATGTAGATGTTGTGGCATTTCAAACATATCCATTCGAAGAAGATGAGGACGCCCCGCCGGGATTTCTCACTGTCAGGGGTGAAGTTGTTGAAAACTCGCTTGAGAGAAATAGATGCTTTGATTCCTCTCGATGCACTATCCTGACCAAGTTTCGAGTCTGGATATTAATGCAGTTGGAAAGACTAACAACTGAGAGGTACGCCGCTGGGGATCTTGTGCGCAGATCTTGCTAGGGAGTATCCGAATACTACTTGGAGACTGACGTAATGTGGCGACGTTGAAGGGAGCGTAGTGAAAAAATCTTGAGGTGATGAATCAAATTTGTTGGAACCTCCGATTGGGGAAGAGAGACGAAGTTTTCCTATGCACTATATGACCAAGTTTCGAGTCTGGATATTGCTACTGTCAGGGGGTGATAATCGTTAAAAGACATTCCACTGGGGATAAATATCTTTGTGTATTCGAGATAAACTCATACCGAGACCGATGTAACGAGGTGAAGAAGTTAAGATCACCGCTCGGACTAATGTGATGAAGCTTGAAGTGCTGGAACACTAGCGGAAGAGATTAGCACTCGCTGGAGAAGGTTTGTCTTTGATAGGAGAGCGATGGCCTCGGGGATTGTGCTTGTGAAAGTAACTCATGGGAATGTATTGGTGACTTTATCATCTCAATTCCTAGAATCAGTAATTACTTTTGTTCTGCTCAGTCGTTTGTGAATGATATTCATACTGTCAAATGCATATAATCATTCAAAGAAATCATTGACTTTATAAAACAACAATAAAAGTTGACACTAAAAAGGAAAATTTGCATTAATTTTGAAAGGTATGGCATGGCCAAGTAATTTGTATACAAGAGACGAATAAAAGTAAAAGCTATGCGAAATAATCTCGTGAGTCTCAACAATGCTAGTGCTCATATATTCCACTATATCATCTCCTGCTGTCAAGACAAAGTGGATGGATTGATTTTCGCCATTTGAATCTTGAATGTTGATAGTCAGTAGTAGGATCTGATGAGACATAATCGACGCTTAAATCCCTAACTTTGCCTAGACCGTCTCCCTTTTCACCACCCGATATTCTTTTTCCTTTGCAGGTTTCTACTTGCCGGTGTACATGTTTTGTATATATCCTTAACTTTTGCCCGAACCTTTGGTTCGCCAGATGCCCTTATTTTTGCTTAGGCCACCGACCTAGCGGGTCTCGCTCATGCGTAGTATTTTTGACTATGTCCGGTTCACTGTGGTGTGGAAGTCTTCGCCATCCATGGAACTAAGCATCATAGCTCCGCCACAAAATATCTTTGACTACAAATGGTCCCTCAGATGGGAATCCATTTCCCCTGGATCACCTAGTGAAGGATGATGCGCTTTGACTACTAGATCACCGACTGGTAGGCTCGTGTTTGACTTTCTTGTTGAATGCCCGATCATTTCGCTCGTAACCGCCCATGGCGATGGATGTGAGTCGCTTTTCGGCCGATCAAGTTGATCGATCGAGGCTAGCCTCTAGATCCAATCGTTTTTGCCTAGCTCGTCCTGAGGACTCGTTGAGGGTATCTCGAACCTCGATTGCAGTGGACGGCTTCCATACCGTATTCAAGAGAAAAGGGCTGCCCCTGGATGTTCAGACAGTAGCGCGTAACCTCGAGAGCAATGGAAACATCTCGTGCTAATCCTTGTAAGTCACCGCCATCTTCTGTAAGATCTTCTTGATATTCTTGTTGGCGCTTCCAACGTGCCATTCTATCTTAGGCCGATATGGAGAAGAGCATGCTTGATCTTGAACCGTGCGTAGTTCGGTGATTATTTTGTTGTTGAGATTGGTACCATTGTCCGTGATAACTTCGGCGACGCTGCATCGACTGCAGATAAGATTATGCTTGATGAATCGAGCCACAACATTCTTGGTAACATATGCAAACGAGGATGCTTCTACCCACTTGGTAAAGTAATCAATTGCAACAAGTATGAAACGGTGTCCATTGGAAGCGGTAGGTTTAATTTCTCCGATCATGTCAATGCCCCACATTGCGAAGGCCAAGGAGAGCGTCAAATATTCAATGGTACTGGAGGTACGTGCACTTTGCCTGCATATATCTGGCATTTGTGACAAGACCGAGCATAGCGATGACAATCGCCCATGGTGGACCAATAGTAACCTGTTCTCAGTAATATTTTAGCATTATTATATGTCCACTAGAGGGTACCGAATGCGCCTTCGTAATTCTTCCATGATCCGTTTTGTTGTTCTCTACACGCGGAGTAAGCACAAGTCGTGATTGCGCTTGTATAATATGTTGTCCGAGAAAGAATTTGATGCGAATCTTCTTAAGAACTTGTCATTGATAGATGCTCCTCATGATATTCTAGTCTCGAGATACCTCTTCACTTGTATAACCAAGGTTTCTCTTATGCATCAAGTTCACAACAAGATGGGTTCACAAACTTCTCGATGATGATTTGGGAGCTTCGCTGTCCCATCCGACCTTGAACATAGATGACATAGTAGATAATGCGTCCGCTAACCGATCTCTTCGTGGAATATTTAAGGTGATCTCTTCAAGTAGGGAATCGACTCAAAACATGCTCTCGATATGTAATAAGATTCGATAGCCAGTATCCCACTCGCCTTTTAATCTCGATCACCAAGGCTCGAGTTCCATACACTTGCAAGAATTTGATTCTTAAGTCAATAGCATCTTTAATACCCATGATGCACGCTTCGATATGGCCGTTGTTAGTGCAACCAAACGTAATCTGGCAGTGAAAGGCGTGGTTCGCGTGTAGGAGATGTAATGATGGCGCCAATGCCATTGCCAAGTGATTTTGAGGCTCCATCAAAGACCATGGTCCATCGGGATCCCGATTCAAGTCCTTCGTCTAGTCCCAGTTCTTCGCAATCAAGAATTAACAAAACATCTTCGCTCGAAATTAACCGTATAGACTGATAGTCATCTACGGATGAGCCAAATGATCGGGCTACTACACTTCCTTTGATCGCTTTTTTAGTATAATCGATGTTGTATTCGTCAAGATTATTTGCCATCTTGCTATTCTTCCGGAGAGAGCCGTTTCAATATGTATTTTATCGGATCCATCTTGAGATCAAATAAAGAGTATGAGTCAACATATATTGTCTTAGTCGGCGAGCAGTCTAAACTAAAGCGCTGCAAGTTTTCTCGAGCCGTGAGTATCTTGTTTCACACCGGTAAACTTTTGCTAAGGTAGTATATTGCATACTCTTTTCACTGCACTGGCCATGTTGCCTCAACACACACCCCATTGAGTTCTCTAATATTGTCAAGTACATGATAAGAGGTCTTCGGCGGTGGCATCGGGATAGAGGATTTTGAAGATACTCCTTGATTTTGTCAAAAGCAATCTGGCAATCGTTTTTCCATTCCACTACTTGATCTTTCTTCAGTAATTTGAAGATTGGTTCACAAGTAGCAGTTAGATGTGCAATGAATCTGGCAATGTAGTTCAATCGTCCCAAGAAACCTCTAACTTCTTTCTCGGTGCGGGGCGCTGGCATTTCTTGGATAGCTTTAACCTTGGCGAGGTCAACTTCAATACCTTTACCATTGACAACAAACCCTAGGAGTTTACCGGATCTGACTCCAAAGGTGCACTTGTTGGGATTAAGTCTCAGTTTGTACTTCTTCAGTCTATCAAACAGTTTCCGCAAATGATCAAGATGTTCTTCTTTAGTCTGTGATCGAGCTATCATGTCGTCGATGTAGACCTCTATCTCATGATGAATCATGTCATGAAATAATGCCACCATGGCACGTTGATACGTGGCGCCGGCGTTCTTCAGGCCGAACGGCATGACCTTGTAGCAGAAAGTGCCCCACTGTGTAACGAAAGTAGTCTTCTCCATGTCTTCAGGAGCCATTTTGATCTGATTGTAACCGGAGAAACCGTCCATGAAGGAGAAAACCTTATGTTGAGCGGTGTTGTCAACTAGAACATCAATATGAGGCAGTGGGAAATCGTCTTTCAGACTCGCTCTGTTCAAATCTCTGTAATCCACACACATCCGTACTATACCATCTTTCTTAGGTACTGGAACCACATTTGCAACCCACTGTGGATAGGAAGTAACGGCTAGGAAACCGACGTTGAATTGTTTAATGACTTCAGCTTTGATTTTCTCTGACATCTCAGGACGCATGCGATGAACCTTCTGTTTCACAGGGAGAAAACCCTCTTTTGTCGGTAACCGGTGTACCACAATGTCAATGTCTAGACTGGCATGTCTTCGTAGGACCTAGCAAAAACCTCGATATAGTCTCGTAGCATCCAACTATCTTTCTTTGATATTGTTCAACACCGCCAGATCTTGACTTTTATATCTTCATCGCATTCTAGATTCACAACCTCGACTAGCTCTTCGTGTGGTCAGATAACCGCTCCTCTTGTTGTAGCAACTGCCAAGTTCCCTCGGCACTTCACAATCTTCCTCACTCCGCCTTCGCTTGGTAGATCGGATTGTCAAGTCATATTTAGCAATAGCAAAGTCATATCAACGAGATTCTGAGGAATTGCATCAGACACGCAGTGTGGGAGAACACAGGTTTTCAAGGGTAGTAAAGTAAAGAACAGGACGAAAACAACACTTAAATGCAAAATTCCAATGATTTTATTGAATAAAAATATAAATGATGAGCATAACTCTTTACAAACGGTTTACACCCGCAAGGCATCAGCTTTAAAGTTTATTGTCTCGAACGTAAATAAAGAAATGTAAAGCATAATGTAAACAAAAGCAATTACCCCGCATTCGTTAAGATTTGTATAACGCCTTCTTGCCTTCCAATTAAGTTAGAGTAACTTGTCG